>JAVYIG010003799.1:0-182032 GCA_035222895.1 Strongylocentrotus droebachiensis
TATTGTGTAATTACATTTTTCATACGGTTTGCAGAACCTTGGATCAATCGACAGGATAACCTTTAATTATTTTAGACGGGCCTACTAACTTCTTGTCTCATGATATCTAAGTTCTCTCTCCTCATTTGTCCACTGCACCATTTCACACGCGTGAGGAGCATAAGGTGTTTATCTCCAATAGTGATCAAAACTCAAAGGTTACTAAAACCCAAATGCAAGAAAGAACATTTGTAATGATTAATATTAAATTATTCAAATAAATTGACAGCAGACTTTCTTTTAAAAAGGGTCGCATCCCAGATAAACCTTATCCATTTTGTAATCATTCAATGAGAAGATTACCTTAAACAAGGGGTGCGAATGAAGTCAATATTGTAATCATTATAACTAAGAGAATATCAGAAATTTTGTTTGTAATAATGATAATAATGATAATATACCGTACTTATATAGCGCATATCATATGCGCTGTAAGAAAGAGTAAGAAGGAAAGGTGGATAGAGTAACATAAGAAGAGTGATAAGCATTTCTCTTTGCTTTTTATAAATGCAGAAAACAAGAAAAACGGAGCCTAAAAAAATGCGTAAAATCGGATTACATATAAGGAGGTTAAGAATGTTGTTTAAAGTATGACAATTGGGTTATCAGTTTGTGACGTCATTGCCTCACTATTCATCAGTGCTTTATTTATTTTTTCCCACTAGTTTCCCTTTTTATCCCAAAATCTTGATTTCCCCAAGCAAGGTTATATGATTTGTATCATATTGCGTGCATAACATTCACAAAATGTTTTATGAACTTTGAAGTATTGGAACTATTTCTGAAAATTGTATATTCATAATCATACACTGTCGCTCATATAGTTGGAATATTTTTGTTTTACCCAAATTTATGGAATTATTTTAAAAATAATGTATTCTTAATAGATCTAGATAATAGTATACATTCTCAGATTTTATTGAATAATACTTTGCCAATGTGTGTTTTGCGTGACTGCTAAAGCATGTGTATGCTACTATGCTTATCGACTAGAGGACCTGCGCCCTTAAGTCATAAATGACAGTAATGAGGATTAATGCCCCACAAAAAGGCACTCATATAGCAAATCGACACGGTTTTGATCCTGGGGCCTCACAGTAACGAGGCCATTGCTTTGTCACTGAAGCATGACAGTACGCAGCGGGGGCTAGGGTAGGGGGCAGTTTCCATAAATAAAACAAAAAAAGAAAATGCAATACATTTTGAATAATTTATTGCATTTTACCCCGGTCCCCAACATAAAAAAATCCTCTGTGTGCCCATGCCTTGAGCCATAATGCATGGCCGTACAGAGGGTTTTTTTATGTTGGGGACCGGGGTAAAATGGAATAAATTATTTTATTTTTAATCTCTAGCAAGTGCCCCTTTTCATTTTCGATAAGCGCCCCCTTCACCTCTGATAACTGCTCTATTCAAATTTAAGAGGTGCCCATTTTCTTCAACAAGTGCCCCTTTTCTTTTGTAAGAAGTGGCCCTTCCCCTCTTAATAACTACCCCTTTTTAACTCGGATAACTTTTTAACTTTCCCTTTATCATTAGTGCCCCCTTTTTCATTCTCATTAGATCCTCTTTTCGTATCTGGTCATTGCCTCTTTTCAGATGCGATAAGTGCCCCCTTTTCACCTCTGATAATTACCCTCTTAACAATGATACGTGCCCCTTTCCCTTTCTAATAAGGAACATATCCCCTTTTCATAAATGACCCTTTTTACTTCTTATAAATGCCCCTATCAAAATATGTTGGTGCCTCTTTTCCGTCGACAAATATCCATTTCTCATGTTCATAAGTGCCTTTTTCATCCCTGGTGAGTGCCTATTTTTGTAGGTGTAACCCATTTTTACCTCTGATAAGTAGCCTTTGTACTTTGACACGTGCTCCTCTTCTTTTCTGATAAGTGTCTTATCCCTTTTGATAAGTGTCCCCTTTTCCTCTCATCATTAAACGTGCCCTTAATTTCAAGCGACTAAGAGCAATTTCCCCAAAGCTCGCTCGCGTTTATAGATGTTATAATTATGTTACTTATCAAAGGTCTTCTCAGTCTTCCGTTATGAGAATATGCTTATAACCCTATCAGATTGGGTTTTTCTTCTTTAAAAAATGTAATTTTTCACACTGCGACCTCACCCCTTTTAGGAATTTTCCTCGCTCGCTTTGCTCGCTCGCAATGAATATTCAGACCATCACACCCAACTACAAAGTATGAAACTTAAGCAAAATTATGTATAAAGAGAAACCAATATTAAAGTCATCCCTCATATTAGGGTATATACCAATGTTTATAAAATTGTATATTTGTACATTTCCCTTTGAAAGTCCCCTTTTTTGTTGCACCTCGCCCCTCACTTTTGAAGTCGCTCCGCCACCCTGGTCATGAGTAAGTTGCCAATTTGTCTTGTGATTTTCGAAAATGTTCATGTCATTACAAATTCATAACTTTCTTATTAGATATCCGATTTGATCAAACCTTTTTTGATTGGTTTGTCTGATTTTTCTGCTTCTATTAAAGTCAATTATTCTGGAGTGGACGCTTTTTTCATCTGCCTAATAGTCAATGTAAATAAAAGAGCAATAGTTTTAGAACGAGATACACACACATAATGGCTTTTGACCTACATTTATTGCTTCAGCCCAAACTTGGTACAAGAGGATTTTGACAATACTTTTTGAAATTCCTGCTGTTCAGTCATCCTTGGCAGCACAATTTTGAAATGGTATCCTGAGACAGTGTATTAGTTGCTCTTTACATTCAAATGTGATTCACACAGGTTATAACTTTTTGATTATAAGCTACCAAATTTGGGTAAACTTTTTTTTACGCGCACTGTATAATTGCAGTGTGCATTTACCGATGGTATCGTTGGTTAGTGGTCGAGCTGGCAGAGGGTTCGCAACAAAGAGGTCGCGAGTTCGAAACCAAGACCTTATTTACGCTTTAGTTGCCCTCTGGTAAGGGACGAAGTCTCTGAAATAAGATATCCACTTGCTGCTTTATATAATCGTTATGCTTTCTTGTCAGTCAAATCATCATTAATTCATCATCGCCATCATTATTGTCGTAGTCATAGTCTATGTAGATATATTCAAACTTAAAGTGTAGGTTCCGGTGACTTACCTTGTGCGGAAGTCAGGTTGGGAAGACATGCCAAAACTAAGATTACTCCTGCAGCAGCTTCCAGAAGAGAAAGTCTTCTCCCCTTTAATTTACACGAGCCCATTGTTCTGGCAGCGTGTGCCAAGTGGGTCCAACTCCAAACTATCTCCTAAGAGATCCCCTTCAACGAAGATTGTCACTGTTGAAATTGTTGTTAAATAATTTCACCTCTAATTAATTTACTTTTGTAACTGCTTGAGATGTATTTATCAATCCATTAAAGATATTGATCCATGAATGGCAGAGATGTCATCGGAGACTTCTTGAAGAGAGACCTGCTCAAAGCAAACAGTTTCTCCAGCTAATGCCTCCAGCTTAATATGCCTACTTTCGCAAACCTGATCGTGTTTTTCTTCTTTCACAATTTGTCTGCGTTTTCTCACGCCCAGGTAAAAAAAAACAGATTTTTGGGGCGTTGTGAAACTTGGAAAGCGATCGAATTCGAACTGCTTTCGCGAAACAAAAGCGCCTTTTGTTTTAAGAACAAAAGCTGCCCAGACCATCTGGTGCACTTGTCACCTCGGAATCGGTAATTTTTACTGGAGGGAACGTGTCCGAAAACGAGTTCAAAGGGTTATACTGCGTATTAACCCAAGGACATACAAACCTGTTACCTGGAAGATGCTTTTACAAACTTATCAAAATGATCCCTAATGACTCATACAAAAGTAGATTTCCACTCCTCTTAATAGATAAGTCTTAATGATTTCGCAACTCTTGGTAGTACTTGGTCATACATTTCTTGCGCAGTAAATGGTGCGTGAGTGTGCGTGCGCGCGTGTGTGTGTTGGTGTGTCTGGGTGTATATTTCACACAGGTTTTTTTTTTTTCCTGATCGTAATTTATGATTCGTACATGTATTAATTTAATAAAATTATATGTTATTTTCATGAAAAAGAGTTGCATTTTGAAGAACTATTTGTATTTTGTTCATATCTAATAAAAACAGTTATGAAAGCACAAAATACCGCGTAATTATTTACATGTATGTTTTCTCAATGATACTATAATATAAGTGTACACTACTCATTGCCCATAAAGGTTGAATATATGTAACTCTTTCTCATATCTTTTCATGAAACGATGTGACCATATGGCATTTCCTTCATAAATAAAGTTTACATCGTCTGAGATCTGTACTGCATTATGATCAATCTCAATGACTCTTTAGATTGATCAATAAATTTCTGAGAAGATATAAACTTTATTGTCACAATCATTTCATAAAAAGTGGTTAAAAAAAATATTCAAGCATTGTGGGTTGTGTGTGTATAAGAACTATAGTGTGCCCCCCCCCCCCCAAGGAAATTATCATACCAGTATATACAGGGTTTCTTCCGTCAACTGACTTTGTATCATGACAGTTCATGATGTTAAAGGGCAAGTCCACTCCAAAAATTACTTACTTTCAATAGAAGGAGAAAAATCAGACAAACCATTCATGTGTAAATGTGAATTTTTAATAAAACGAAAAACTTTGAAAATCACAAGTCTGTGACGTCATTGCCTCACTATCCACAAATTATTTTTTGTATAGTGATAATATAAATTTCCAATTTTCCCCCTAAAATTGTTATTTCCTCACACCAGCATCCAAGTTATATTGATAGTACGATACTTTTCTTCCTTCTTCAGTAACCAAAAGCTGCACAATACCTTATACCAGGCGCGGATCCAGGATGTCTTAGGGGAGGCCCAAATTTGAAATCAATTTGAAATTTAGTGTGCTGAAATTTGAAAATCGTGCCGGCCGATAGTGAGCGCCTTTTTGTTTGTTTACTAAACACCTCCCCCCCCCCCCCCCAAGCCAAAAAAAAAGGTAGTTTTCTGGTCACCATTTTTTTTTATTATTACTTTTTTGTGGCCAGGGGAGCAAAGGCCCGCTCGCGCTCCCCCCCCCCCCCCCCCCCCCCTGGATCCGCGCCTGCCTTATACAGCATCCCTGCTAGGCATTTGGTTTACCAACTTAAAATTCGAATGAGGGCAAGGGCTATAAAAAAAAAAAACTTCGTATATTTAGATATTACGGCACACTTTTGGGCGTGAGACAAACAACAAGCCGCGCCCTCTGTTGTTTTGCTTCTCGGCCACCAATACAGGTGTAAATGACATTGATTTTTCTCAGAGCTTGTGATCGATTTCGTTCAATTGTATTTATCCAATTGCATTTACCAAAAGTGAACATGTTTATTCAGTTTGACGGCACTCTAGCATACACTTTTGGTGCTCATCAAAATTGTAGGGTAATTGAACCTCATGTAGGGGTAATTTTTTGTTCTCGTTCTTTTTATTTTGTTTTATTTATTTATCATTTTCGTCTTCTTTTTCTGTCAGCTTACACGTATCTATGTAGAGTATTCGATGCTCTCTTCTTTGTTGTGATTTTTGTAATTATAAAATTATCCTGTTATTTCGTTAGTATATGCCAATGAAATCATTTATGAAAGTGAGAAAAAAAACAATGGCTGCCTTGCAGGACACAACTGTCCACTATTCCAATTCAGATAGGATCACATGCATCAACTGGATACATTTTCATGTTCATCCAGGCTAAGACTTTGACCACCAATGTAACTTAACTTTAAGTGAAAAACTCAAGACAATACACAAGGAGAAATGAACTACATAAATTGTGCTATAAATATTTCATTTATTTTCATTATATGTGTGTATATTCAATCATTGGATCTTCACATTTAAAGGGGAAAGCTAAACTTTCATCCACAAGTAAATACTATTTTTGTAATGCATTTCATGAGAAGACAAATCTGAAATCATAAAATCTTAATATACTGTCTTGTAACTGTTGTATGAATCATATTACCAAACGACATGTTTTCAACAAACTGATATCGACAAAGACCTAATGCAGTGTTAGAGGTTCAATATCAGAGTAAATGATTTTCAGACCTGGGGGGTGTTTCACAAAGATCCAAAGTCGAACTTATCTCAAAGTTGGACTGAAATATTATGGAGAGCCATTTGTAGCCTTAAAATAAAATATATTCAAAAGCAAAATATCAATTATTTTAGGCGTTTCATAAATTTCACATCAAGAACATGAAGTCTCCTTGATGATAATGATTTGAATCAACATTTTAAGCCTTTTGAATTAAATTTTACAAAAGATTTTCAAGGATGCTAATGGCTTTCCATAATTGTTAAGTCCACCTTAGAGATAAGTTCAACTTAGGATCTTTGTGAAACACCCCCAGGAGTAAAATTGTACTACCTATTTTCAGAAATATTTTTAAATGGGAATGTGGGATGGATTGTGCGCAATCTACATGTATTAAAATGTAGCTTTTATTTTCATTATAACTGTAATTCTGTAAAAAATATAAATACAAGTAATGAATCAAGCTTGTCAATATACACATACTGTATCTTATACATAGCTAACAAGATCTATGGGTCTATCGGATGACACAGAAAGAAATATTGCAGCATAATCTCAACAACAATTACAAATCAAACCATTTCAAGCCTGCAAAAAAGGTATTTAAGACATATTTGCATAAAAGTTTTCAGTAGAATGTGATAAGTTCATTTAGGTGTGAGCAGATCCTACTATCTTGTCTTTCTACAGTCTGCCCATCTTTTCTTGTCTAGTACTATTTTGTGTTGTCCATCTGTTTGCCTCATGGCCTCTCTTTCTTTCTCTCTCACTTCTTCTTTCTCTGTCTGTGTCTCCCTCTCTCCCTCTCCCTCTCTTTCTCCCCCCCCCCCAACCCGCTCTCTCTCTATCTCTCTCTCTCTTTCTCTCTCTCTCTCTGTATTTATGTCTGTCTCTCTCTCTCTCTTATTGTATGTCTCTCACTCTCTATTCCTCTCTCTGTCTATCCCTTTTTTTTGTATTGTATCTCTTCTCCTTTTTGCCTATAATCTCACGGTAGTGGTGTTATCTCTGACATGCACAAGTTATGAATGCCCCTTGAGGGCAAGATGATTGGACGGAAAATCCACACAGAACATTACAACAAAAATAAACATAAAATCACAACAAAAAAAGTTAATTGCACAATCTTTAACCCGGCAAAATATTTCAGCACATCATTCCAATGCAAAGGGAAAAGAGCTTAAAGGTGGGGTAAAATCAAAATATAGTTGATTCCTGTTGATGTGCGGGGCTGCATACAACCTTGTATTCTGTTATTTCAACAACAAAATAATCTTTTTAAGAATAACTGCTAATAGACCTGCTAAGCTCCACCAAAAAATGTTCCAGATCTCATTCATCTTGTGACACCATCGGTCAGTCATTAGTGAGCTAACAAGAGACATTGATATAGCTTCACCAGAGCTGATCACCTTTTTACAATAGACCATACATTACCAACATAGGAGTTGCTATGTCAGGCTTGCTGTAGCATCACCAGGAAAAGAAAGATAATGTGGAGGTATTGTATGAAAAATGCAACTCTTTTGTGAGCATGTGCTGAGCTGGGAGAAGTTACATACCACTGTCTCATGTTAGCTCACCAATGATCGATAGATGATGTCACAAGATGAATAAGATCTGGAGCTTTTTTTTTAGGGTGAAGCTCGCAGTCCTGAAAAAATTATTAACAACAATATTTAAAAATCTATGTTTGAATAACAAAATATGATTTTTATGCAGCCCTGCACATCAACTTATATTTGGAAGTTACCCGACCTTTAAATTGTTAATAAATGTGCATGTATCACTAACAGACTCACTACAATGCATGCAATGCCCTCTGACATCTGACCAAGAGCTACACATATACCAACATTTTTAACTAATAAATGCCTCCCAGGATATAAGACTTGAAAACCTGACACTGGTACTTCGCCACATCTATACTTAACAAAACTTATATTTTAATAAGATGTGGTTGATTTTTTCCCCCATCAACATATCATGCACCATCTGCAAGACTTAAGGGTATTTTGAGTTTTTATAAAAATAGAAAATGAGGTGTCCGAGAATCCAACCAATCTTGCAGAGAATGTTCAAGACTATGCGTAAATAAAATCTGTTAAAAATATGTCTTAATATAATTTCAAGGCATTTGTAGGTTGTTATTTAAAGGGAGTGTAGCCTGACAAGACCACGCGTCTTTCCAGTGGCCTGACTAGGGGGCCAATGGGGTATAATACGACTACGGACGACGCGACCACAGCAATCACGTGCGTGCAAAATATGCGAAACCGAAGCATTAGGAGAAATTCGGTCTGTTTCACGAATTGATGGCGTTAACAAGTTTTTGCCAAGTTTCACTCCCTTTAAGTGTAAACTAGTCAAAGGACAAAACGGACATTACAGATTCTGAAATGACAAAACATTTCAAAACATTCATAATTCTGTCTCACACACTATTTTCATGGATTTTACTCTTAAAGCCCCACTGCACAACTTGTAGCTAACTGCTTCCTCTATATATAAAACAATGCCTAAGCGATGGCCAATGGTCCCCCATGATCCTCTTTTTGTTATGTTAATTGAGAGCTGAGTTGATGAGATAACCACCTGTCAGTGACCACGCTGGGTGGTCTAATACCTCCTGGCCAAACTAGTGCAGACAGGCTTTAAACCAACGATAGCTTTGGGCAGGTTTGCTGGTGAGGCATCTAAGAAGCTCCGTCTACACTTTGACTGAAGCGGTCTCCAAGCCCAAGGGATTTTTCTAGTTTTGCCAGCTCTTCGATGCACGCCTCTCTTCTGGCCTTGATCTTAGCCAGCACATGCTCACGTTCTCGTATGTACTCCCGTAATCCAGTCTGTACAATTGCAACAAACAAAACAAAAAGAGAAAGAGATAAAATAAAATCTTACAAAGCTTTATACATTATGCTTAAAGGGTGGGCTGCAAGGTTTTATGACTTTATTGCCTATCATCTGAATTAATTTTTTAATGCCGCATTTATTTAATTTCAATCAAAGGATATCATGCAATGCAAAGAATCTCTATATTGCACATATCAACAAAAAACATTCTTCTCATTGATATTGTACCCAATGCAGAAATCTCGGTAAATGAATACACAAATAAGGAATTAGTGATCAATTCAAATATGTTTTGGATTACGATATGAAACTAAATATGGTTATATAATCATTATGAGATAATAATAATAATAACATGGTTATTTATATAGCACCGGTATCTGCCAGGTTCTGACGCTCATGGCGCTTTACACATATTACCCCGAGACCTATCTATGTGACAAGTTTTGTCACTCCACGACCAAAATCCAAGAAAGGTGGAATCCTTCCCTCCCCAGATGAGAAAGCAACAAAATAAAATGGCTTTTTAAGAGTTAAGAGCCATATTTTGTAAAAATCCATTTTCAACCTAGGTTACCTTTCATCATTTGATACCTTGCAAGGTATTGCAATATTTGTGCATGGTATTAATTCAAATGTACTCATATTACATCACCTAGTACTAAATACAAATCAAACAATAATTAATTGTTGATATTAATGTAGTTGTTGCTGTTGTTGTAGTTAATGTTGTTGTTAGTGTATATATATAAGTGAAATGAGAGAAGTATGAAATATATAAACATGCACTTTCCAGGGATATAACAATGTCCCTACTTTGTCCATTACTTTTAACTATAAAGTGTAACATAAAAGAAAATAAGAAATGTTAGTGTATCCCCACCCTAAGATACACAATCTCATGCTATCTCTGTATACATCCTATGATTTCAGACTTGTAACAGAACATTCACAGAAGTTGTATATCAACTTGTGTTGATGCACTCTGTCAAAACACATCAGATTTCTGGTTCTGTGTGGGGTTTTTTCATGCATATACAGCCAGAGGTCGGATGTGTTTTTAATATTTATACCAAAGGCTGGATGAATATATCACTCACAAATGATTGAATAATTGTATTTACTATCTTGAACAATTTTTGTGTTCCAATTTGTATATCTCATCATTGGTTGAAATTATGTTGATATTGTAAATTTCAATGTTTATTCTAACACATCTTTTCTCCCTCTTCTTGTATTTCAAGCTTAAAGTCGTCTGTCCTTTTAATTCCCCTGTCTTTTTCCATTTCCTTGATGATTTTTTTTGTGCACTGTTATTGCTACTTTGTATATTACTGCGCAAATTACTGTATTTAAACCAATTTATTATCTTTTAATGTGATTTTCAATCTTTTGTAAATTCAATGTGTTTCAGCCTTTGGCTGCTATTTTGGATGCATGGTTTTTAAGCAATAAACCAGTTCAAATCAAATCCAATCTAATCACACAACTGGAATGGGACGGTCTAGCTCCCAGTGGAATATATCAGAACAAACAAAAGAGAGCAGTTTGTTTACTACTTAACCAAGGTCTTAGACTACAATGACATAATTGTGTTGAATAGGCTGATAAGCATAAATCCGCTCACATCAATATTTTTGTAAGTCTGAAACACCTGTTCACTTTACACCAGAACAATGGCCTACATGTAGAGGTGTTGGGAGCCCCATATGTTCATAGACAGGAGCTCAATTCAGGTACAGGGTGGTCCCAAGGGGTTTTGAAGTGTAACAAGGACAAGTTTGAATTGTTATTGTATATATGTAGATGTGAAAATCAGTTACAGGCTTGAATTTTGAATATACGGGTTTGAAAAATCAGCTGCAGGTTAATATTCATTCCTGACCAAATTATTAATAAAATACTAGTCATAATCTGTGTGTTTTATTGTGTTTTGAACGCTTCGAAATATGGATAAGATTGCACCAGAGTACATCTAAGACCCATGGAGTCTATAGCCACAAGGGACTCCTTACAGAAAAGAAGGATACACTGGGATTCCTTTGGAGGCACTAAGCCAAGAAAAAAGAACCTATAGTAAGGTTTAAGCTATGGTCACAAATCAGAGCAGCGACCGACCGATCAGTAGCCTGCTCGGTCCCTGCTGGAATTAGGCATCGCCCAGCGATTAGGTCGGTGCCCGGGCGGCGACCGCCCAGGCACCGAGCGTATTTTGGGCGGCGAGTGAAAAGTGAGCAGGCGCCGCTCAAATTTTAACTCCGCGCTAAAACTTCAGCGGCGACCGAGCGATGACCTAAAACCGAGCGGTGCCTGGGCGGCCGCCGCTCGGTGGCCGGGCAGCCGCCGGGCAGAATTGGTTAAAAACTCGCCGCTCGGCCGCCGAGCAGTCTACTTTTGAGTAATGTGACCATAGCATAACTTTATTGTTGTATTGAGTCAATTGATAAGCTCTACTTTCCCATGAAAATATCTGTGATTGCTGGAACTCGTAGCCAATAGAATACTCACCAAATCTGGCGGTTCCTCCTCTTTTGGCTTGGGTCTCCTCAGGCTGAAAGATAAACAGACAAAATTTTGAATCAAATCGATTTTATACACTAAGAACTAATCACCTAAATAAATAATTTGTTTGTTTGCTTGTTTTAACTGTCTGCTAAGAAAGCGTGGGTATGTTTGTAAGTAAGCAACCAGGGGACTGATGGCTCTAAGTCCTCTCCAAGCGACTTGGTATTGAGGACTAAAAGGGCACTAGCACATTGACTTATTATTGTAGTAGGTATATAGCAATTGTTTCCTTAAATATCAAGTGGAGGTCTTATCATGGGATAACATTGAGGAGAAACGGTATAGAATTTTTTTTTTGAAGGAAAGGTTAAATTGTAATATGAAGTGATGTATACTGTGAGGTTTGGAATCATATAATGAAAAGGAAATTGACTTAATAGTTGTTGAAAGTCAATGCACTGCACAAAGAAATGCATGTACGGGACTACACACAGATGTGGCATGACAGTTTGGTCCAAACAGTTTGGCTATATCTCGACATATCTCAACAAATTTTAAATATGAGGGCATTTAACGCGTATATTATTTAGGGGGGTGCATTTCTCCTATGATTTTCTTGAAAACTAACTTAAAATGATTTTAAAAGGGCTCACAAGTTATTTTTTATCTTCACCTGAACTCAACCTTCTTGTTTAATACTACAAATTAGACTCACAGATGGCACTGAATAATTGTGTCTGATACTGCTTTCTTGAGCATGCTTATTTCGTACTGATACTGTACAACTGGATTGGCACTTCCTTTCCGTCCAACACCTGAAAACAGAACAGAGATGAGAGATCATTTTGAAGTGCATGTAGGCATATTTTTTATTTCAGTATCTCTATTACTCATGAATTCAAAAACAAAGGAAAGGCATATTCAGAGTCCATGGCCCGGTCTTATAAAGAGTTGATATTAATCGCAACTTATTTGTGATTGATATTATTTGCAACTGTGTGCACTAGAGATAGGAGACTGCAAATTTGCGATTGATTGGAGGACTTGTGATTGATTTGGATCCATCAAAACTCTTTATAAGACAGGGCCCAGGTTACATATTTTTAAGACCTTTGATTATATAGAGGACTAAATAAAATATACAATGAAAGACCTAGCACATAAAATATCTTATCGAATACATACAAAAAATTTTATTAATCAGTTCTTTTTCTAAAGACAATTCAACCACATATTCTATCCTGTAGAAATTAATACAAGATGAAGACAAAAAAGGCAAAAATCTGTCAAAATGAGAGATTTTTAAAATATTTTGGGTGAAATAAACAGAAAATAGTGCTACCCATTAATATTCACAGATCAAAGATAACATGGCTTCTTAAAGGCACACTGTCCTACTTGTAGCTACTTGCTCCCTCTATATAGAAAACTTCCCAAATCGGTGCCTGTTGGTCCCCCATGATCCTCTTTTTCTTATGTTAAATGAGAGCTGAGTTAATGAGATAGCCACCTGTCACAGTGACCTCGATGGCTCGCTGTGTGGTCTAATCCCTTCTAGCTGCAGTAGTAACGCCTACCTTTAAAGTACTTCATGATCACTTCAGAATATATCTCTGTTATTTTGCATGACAATTAGGCTTGTCAATATTGTCTACATGTTCCATTTCTAGAATAGAATGGTCTTTAACTCATGTCATTGTTGATTTAGGATGCCACAGGTGACGCTGTAGAAAAATGCATATTTGCAAGAATTTTCAAACTTTAGTTTATTCCCAACTGTCAATATCTATCATTGCTTATTAAATTACAAACTTGTATGAAAGGTACCCATTGACAAAACAGATTTGAAAGTTTTCTGACACTTTCCCATATCCACATCCCTTGTCATTTGATCGAAAGTATGAGAACTTTATGATTTTTCAGAATACAAGAGTACTAATTTACCCCCCCCCAAAAAAAAAAAATAATAATAATAATAATAAATAAATAAATAAATAAATAAATAAATAAATAAATAAATAAATAAATAAACGAACAAATAAATAAATAAATAAATAAATAAATAAATAAATAAATGAATGAATAAATAAATAAATAAATAAATAAATAAATAAATAAATAAATAAATAAATAAAAATAGATATATGTTTATTAAAGTTTAATGACATACCTTCAAGCAACATCTCCAGATCGTCAATTTCCTGCTTCACCATTAGGGCATTTCTGTTCCAGGAATATTTACTGTACATCACAGAGATAACCATAAAAAAAATAACAGGGGTCAATTTGTGGATAACGGCTGGTCCAAGCTATTTCGTCCCAGATATTAGCAACCACATGTGATGGTTTATATCACTTTACAAGCCACTACGAGAGATTCAATCAGATGAAATATAAAGTGAAACAATGGTTTGGTGTGTACTTATGTTCATAACACCATAATGATAATTGATCACTTGCGGGACACAAAATGACTGAAGACCGTGTACTTGCTCATACTCATAGAGACTTTCCAAAGGCACTCATCAAATGAAACAGATGTATTAAAAACAGCAACAAACAAATATGAATACAAACAATCAAATAAAGCAAAGAAAACACAGATTCCTTTAAATCATACATATTTTCACCTCTGATCATGCAGTACTTGTCCATTTAAGGAGTATATCCTGCCATGCTTTGAGGTGCCTGGTCGACTTTTAGGGTGGTTTGCATCCAGGTCTATCATGTGCGAAGGGAGGTTCTTTTCCTGTAATAAAATTGGTAGTACATGCAAAAGGAGGGGGATGAATTCAATTTGCAAACTATTTTTGAGAAATAGTCTTAATCAATTATGATCCCATTCTACTGGACCAATGTAGAGCATCAGCAATATACGATAGCAATGTGATGAATCTTGCTAAAAGTATAGCAAGCAAAAGTTTATCTCCCCCCCCCCCCTACAAAGGGGGGTTTAATAAATGATTGTTTAGAAAGAACCTGTTTTCACCGTCATATCCATATGAACATGTCCACACAAAAAAATTCAATACTTTTAAAGATCTATTTTCTTATTTTCTTACAAACTGCATCATTTTTTCGTAAAAGTAAGATCATATAATATGACTTATATTATGACATTTTTTTGCTCTCTCTCTCTCTCCCTGCCCTCCTCCTCCCCTCCCCCTTTTTTCTTCTCTCTCTCTCTCTCTCTCTTTCTCTCTCTCTCTCTCTCTCTCTCTTGTTATTTTTGATCATTTTCTTCGTCTTCTTCTTCCTCCTAATCCCTTTGCAGACTTTCAGACTGCAAAGATGGTGCTACAAGTGTGATACCATTTATCCAATCGAGATGGATAAATATACTAAGTTACCAAATCATCCTGTACATTCAGAAACATTCACGACATGAAACTTTCATTATCTGTCAAGGAGAGGGAATTTGGTGGCTTGAAACTTTTTGAAATTTTCAAAAATTCAGTGTTTAGTCAGCTGGGCTGTGATTCATTTATTCTGCGGTATGAAACTTTCAGCGATATTTCATACATGCATAAGAATTTATTTTGTTTTGCAGTACCGGTAGTGAAATTCAATTTCATACAATTGCGATGAATTCTGTATCATACATGTATATCCACTATTATCACTAATCCATCATGATTGCGAATTGAACAACACAAACAAAACATATATTTCCAGCACATAACGTCACATGTCAAAATCAATAAAATCACTAAAAGTAAGGCCCGCCGCATGTGGCACACTGTCTGTTGCACGAACCGTCACTGTGTCAAGCAGTTTGCAGAAAGAAAAAAAGTTTGAGAGAACACTGATCTAATGGGTCACTTCAATACATTATTTGTCTTTATTTCTCCCAAAATAATTGTTAATATTAAGATGATTGTGATACTTGGTAAGGAGTTCATAATCCACAGAATGATAGGAGTGGCCGAGGCTTCATGCAAATTTAACAAATTGCGAATTTGTCCTTGATTACTTGACCGGCAAAAATATCTTCAGACAAAAATATTGGTTCATACAGTAAATAAATAAATGTACTCACCACATCATAGTGGAACAGCTTCTTGGGATCCTAAGACAAAGAATGGAAATGATGATCGTAAATATAACTGAGAAAAAAGGAAATTCTATTCAATGACTACAAGAGAAAAATTCTAATCCACCAAACTTCTTGTGAATAGAACAAGTAGAAATGAATTATTAAAATAAATCTGCCCTTCACAAAGAACGTCTTGGAATCTATCCAGGTTTTGCAGTTCATACAAAGATTTTTTAGTGCATGAAGAATAAATTAAATCTATCACATGAAATCAATTTCTTCCATACACTGATTCTTAACATGTCTTAGGTTTTTGTTATATGTTCTATACTTTGTTTTGATTTTTTTTTTTATTAACTTTCTCTGGATATTGTTAGACAATCTTTTACATTAATTTCAAATGTTAATTTTGAAGCCCCATTCAGACATGATGCAATAAACCACTATTTACAAAAAATGCAACAATATTAGTGCAGTTTACATCTAATTTCTTTATCTTATATCACTATAAAGGTTACAGACTACTCACAGGAGCCATTGCGGCACACAGCTACATTTTTACTGTCCAATATATTGCTGCCTGTCACTACCCGACACTCAACTTTAGGGTAGGCCAACATTTATTCTGGTGGTAATTGCTCCGGAACTTTAGTATGTCAAAGATATTTGAGGTTAAGTGTAGGGTAACATTTCGGGTTACAAAGGGATGTTATGGTTTTAGGTTAAGTGTATGGGTTATATTAGGCGTAGTATCCAAAGTTGAAGCTAAGAATGTGGCAATTGTAGGATATTGACAGGGGCGGATCTAGCTTTTTGCCAAGGAGGGTGTTTGGCCCAGCGGCCGATCAAGGATTTTAAAAAAAACGCGCTGTTTTAACGTTTTACTTTCTTTCTTTTTCTTTACTTGGCCGCCGCCACCCCCCCCCCCACCCCCTAGATCCGCCCCTGATTGACTGTAGAGCAACTGTCACCAGAGCATTTTTCATATGACCAAATTTTGCTTTAATGTGTGTCTTTTTGCAAAGCAGAACTTTGACCACAGAGTAAAAATTATATGGAAATAAACCAACATGAGTACTTACAAATGGCTTTGGCTGAGGAGGGGGTGATTTGTGTGGCATGACATCTGTTGCTTCTTGGGGTGGGGGTACCACTGGCAAGGCTTCAGATTCAGCCAACAGAGATGGCAGGAACACCAGACAGCTATCTGCATCTACCCCTGTCCTGTGAACATTAAAATAGACACCTCACTGCAATATCAATGCTTATTTTAAATGGACGTTTAACTACTGCAGTGCCAAACAGTTTACAATTATGATTTATAAATAAACTCTGTGAGAAGAGTTTTCAGTGATTTTGATTCCGAGGGCCTGTTTCTCGAAACCGTCATAAGTTTAACTTCTTGACTATCCCTTCGAAACGAGTGTTAATTCTATAACACACGTTTCAATGGGATAGTCAAGAAGTTAGTTATGACCTTTTTGAGGAACGGGCCCCTGGAGTTTTTTCAATATCATATATCGATTTAGGTACACATAAAACAAATAAAGTTCCATTAATCCATCATATCCCTTTTAAAAATCAGAAACCGGTTTTAGATTTCAAGAAGGAATAACTTATAACTTTTGCTTTGTCCAATAATATTACATGATATAACAATGGTGTCACAGGTATCTAATTCAAGCTTGCATGCCACTTTGTAAATTGAAATTTTACACCATTTCGTAGTTTTCTGCACCATCAGCTGCTGTCACAACACATCCCACCACAGTTTAGCTTGGAGTAACCTGCTTCAGATATTGTCGTCTTGTCAAGTTTCAATTAGGTTCAAGCACTCAGGCTAACGAATCACCTGATAGATATTGCGGATTCCAAAATGTACTCACCACTCTGTTGGTAAACCTGGTGTTAACCACGGTGCCAGGGCTGCAATTCCCCGAGGCAGAGTATCTGTACTGTCCTCACTCGCTGAACAATCATCTGGAAACGTTCTACTTCTCCGCAAGTTCTTCCCAATCACACTTTCACACCGACCTGCTACATCTTCAGGTCCACGACCTTTGAACTCCAGTTCAACTTGATATCTCCTCGGTACATGCCTCTGAAGGGGTTCTGTCAATGATGGGTGATGAGGACAGGCCGGTTCGCTTTCCTCAAACTCCAAGAACTGCGTTGGCACGGCAACATGAATCGGCCTCCTATTGGCATCATGGTGTCCATCTTGCTTGGAAGTAGGAAAGTATTTCTTTTCTCCAGGAACAACTGCTGATACAGGCCTCCTCTCTGAGCTACCACTGGGAGAAGCAAACAAAGACCTTGATGCTTTTTTGTGTGAACTTTTGGCACTCTGTGTCCTGCGTCTGATGCTCGGGCTGGGTGAACGGTTCTTGGTGGTATTCTCTAGTTTAGGTGGAGAGGGTTCGAAGAGGAGTTGTGCATTCCCAAGTTGTTTGCTCGCAGTATTATGGGTGAGTTGAGAGGTGTTTGCTGTTGGCGGCTTCTTCGACCCTGAAAGAAGAAAGAAAAGAAAAGTTAATCAAGTTCTCTCTTCTTCTTCTGTAAAAATGTGGAAGATCAACCCTGGCCCCCCCACTCAGTGTTATTTAGGGTACGCATATGCTTGTTCCAACCGACCCCCCCCCCCCCCCCCTTTTCAGCAAAAGTCCGGTGTGTAAAGTCAATACGGCTCGACCTTTTTCTTTTGTATACGAGCCTTTTTCAGCACCCCCCCCCCCCCCTTTTTAGCAAAAGTCCGGTGTGTAAAGTCAATGCGGGTCGACCTTTTTCTTTTGTTACGAAAAGGACATTTTGGCAACACGCATGCGGTCATTTCGAAACCTGAGTGGGGGGGCCGGGAGATCAACACACTGTAGGGTATGAGAGTGGCTTGCACGCAGTCGTATGGCACAACAGATTTCAGGTGCAGATTACATGTGAACAGTGCAGTAAAGTGTAGCTAAAACAAATTGACATTATTGCATGATACTGATCGACGAGGGCTTCTGTCGGTGCTCTTGTAGCGACTCATTCATTCGCCATACTTTTATTGCACATTCATGTTCCAGTAATTTTCCATCACAGAACTTATTTATATTCAGCTATTCGGACCATGTGTGTTCATTCCTTCCAATCGCGCATCTTGGTTCCACACTGTTCACCCCGCGTATTTTCAACGCCACAAGGTTTTACTCCACTCCCGCTTCCACCTCGGTCGAGTCAAGACGTCTCTATGATCTCCTCTCCAGGCTGTATTCTTTTGTGCCTTTCGTCTCTTTTACGGCACGTCAACTCTTTTTCTGCCGTCTTCAACGGACTTGCAGTTTCCCAGTGGAACGTTATAATCAGGACCCGACATGGGGCTTGATTCTCCACTGGGAGCTGCCAGTTTCTTCGTTCCGGTAGCTCTTTTCTTACACGAGCTCGACTCACCGTAGTTTGTCTATTATTTCATCAACGAGTTCGACCTACTGCAACTCTGATTATTTCTACATCAAAGTCCGGCTCAATCATCGGGTGACCTCACTGCTCATCTTCACCACCGGCTTTGATGTCTACATTTCTACTCTTGGCCTCTGACATCAAGCGATTCACTGCTTCGTCATCGAGCGCCACATTTCTTCTCTTCTTTTCTCGCCTGAGAGCTTCTTCACCATCTTCATCACGAGCGTCAGCGTCGAGATTCTTCACGGCTCTACAGCCACAACAACGAAGCTACATCTCCGCTATCAAGCCTCCGCATCGTCATCGCGTGAGCCCCTTCCTTCGTTCTTCTCAACTCTCTTCATCTTCATTGGACTTTCGACTTCATTTCTACTATTGTCGTAAGCCCTATTCATTCACTGCATTTATTCATGTTCATTCTCATCTTTGATCATTATGTAATCTCCGTGCAATATTCACATTTACCATTTACATGTGTATGCATGTTTATTCTGAGTCATCGCTTGGCTACACTTTGCAAGTGTACAGTCAGCCTCATTAGTACCCAATACACATAATGAAAAGGGAATACTTTCTTTCATGTATTTTATTTTCATTGCAACCTTGCTTCATCGTAGTTAAAATAAAGATAAGAGTTATGTTGTGTGATATCAGTGAACATGCTTTCAAATATCCATTCACAATACCTCACACACACATTTCTCTAAACTCTAATGAAATCATCAAAAGACACATGACCTGATGCCTCAAGTGGGTTAAAAACCATGGTATGTAAGTTGTGGGTCACAAGTCTATGATGTACAGTGTACATGTAAAAATTTACCTGTAGGCCTAGGCGTACTTCCTAAGACTAAGAGAGTCTATGGTCAATGTGGGTTCACATTCAAACACAGAAACATAGGGCACTCAAAATACATTTAACTTCATGACCTGAGGCTGAGGCCGAGATGTCGAGGCGGTTCTTCCAAGAATCTCGGGTAGAATTCTAGATCTAAAGGAGATCCTGTGTCATAAGAGACAGAGGCTTATATCTCCTCGAAGCATACATTTGTAGGTCATCTTTGAATCGTTTAAAGTTTTGTATCTGCCTCCATGGACAAGGAAAAGTGATTTAATGGAGAGTTACGAAACGTCAGCTTTCTAGAGCCAACTTAGACAGCAATAACCATCTGATTTGGGTCATTTCTTTAATAAAACTGACATTTGTTGTCATAATCGGAGGTCTAGTGGAGCCAGACGTAGTCTCAGTGGAACAACCGACGATTAGAGAGACTGAAGTTTTCGGTCTAGAGCCAACTCTGCTGGGCTTTACCACCGCCGCAGCGCAGTCGCCGGCCGCCTCTAGCTGGCGGGCGCGAAGGCGCAACTCCGTTTGGCCTAGGCCTACACGGTTCAGTTTTGTTCCAACGATTAAACTCGTAAGTAAACAATTTATCCGGCAAAGAATATATTATTTTCTTCATTCAAGTTATTGTTATCATAAAAGATGTTCTTACCAGAAGGGGGTAGCCTAGAAAAGTTCGTTGTCATGTTGGTTTCTCAGGACGCCATTTCATTTTTTTCAGCGACAGTCGCGATTTGTTTATCACCAAATAACGCGAGCGCCATCTCTCGCCCTAATTTCGCAATCCTCATTTCAAAACTGAAGACAGTGTGACAAATGGTGTGTTTTTTTTATTATTTTTTTTTTTGTACTAATGTTCGTTTAACTATTCATACCGCGTATATTATACAAATTTATCCAATACAAATCCCCTATGTGTTTTGTTTTCTTTTTTGAAACCTTAATTGTCTATTACTTGCTCTTTGGAATATATTATATTCAAATATCTCACGCGAACCCGGGCAAAGATGGCAGAGAAAATGACATTCTTTTTGTGTTTCGCCTTTTATATGTGAGTTCATTATGATGTCACTTGTTAAGTTTCACACTTCTGTTTATTTGGTAATGTTATGTTTTGGGGGTTTCATGTTTTTTGTGTGTGTATCGGGGGTGGGGTGGGGGGTTGCTCATGAACAGATTTTTCAGTAGGACTTACAAATTTATTCGATCAGAAAAAAGAAGGAAAAAAAGCTCCTTATGTTATATTTTTATTTTTGATTTGCAGAAATAGATTTAATATTAGACTTTTGATATTTCTCTCTCTCTCTCTCTCTCTAGGCTCTACCTCTCTTTCCCTATATCTCTTTCTCTCTCCCCCTCTCTCTCTCTCTTTCTCTTTCCTTCTTGATCTCGCTCCCTCTTTCTCTCCCCTAGCTTTCTTCATCTCCTTACAACAACTTCAGACTCTCATTCTGATATTTCTATCCCCCCCCCCCCCCAAATAAAACACATCTGAGGAGGTCCAAAGGCTCATTAGTAGATCAAAATGCCCTTTGGCAAAGCAATAATACTCAATACTTAGTCCCTCACATAAGACTTTAAAAAGTCCCTCTGGTTACCTATAATTACAAGCATGTACTTGCTCTCTTACAGTCAGGTTAACAAATCATTATCACCATCATCATCGTTATTGTCACCACCAAACCAACACCCACTACCTTACATACAATAATCAATGTTTTGACAGAGTATTTAGTGTTCATACATGTTAATGCATTTAATATTTCAATAGTTATATGGGTTGAATTGATATACATGATCTTTTATACAATATGTAACATATCTTTATTTAAAGATAATTTCACCTTAAATTAACACCTGTTTTACATTTGGTACATTAAAATGTGTTTTGCTCATGTAAAACACAGTCATTTTTCCTACTAGAGGCTAACTTAAAAAAAAAAGTGATTCATCAAGAAATACATAAAGAGTCTCTCTGTTGCAAAAAGGAATGAATTCATTATAACAAGTTCAAGAAGAAAACTGTGCATGCTTAATTTGTCAAATTCCAATACTATTAAAAAATAGAAAATAAAATATAACATGGATTCACTTACATTAAATTTGATATTTTCTTTGGCTGATATTTGATTACATTTCAAAGTTCCTATTTTCTTTTGTTTTTTCTTTGTAAAAAAAGGCCTACAGAAAACAGAAATGATAAATTGTAGATTGAATACAATGATTTGAATGCTCTCACATTAATAATGTACTGGCCTTGGACTTCAACAATCATATGGGACATCAATTTTATCAGAGAGGTATCACATCGAATTCATCATCCCTCATTCATACCCATGGCAAATTTATTAAAGAAAAACAAAAATATCTAGATCATTTTAGAAGCACCAAATCTATTCAGTCGGTAACAATTTCATGTCAAAAAAATATTATCAATATTTTGATACTGTAGTTTATGCCTGAATATCTTCCAAATAATCAATAAAGTTCATTGTATATGTATAGTACATATAATCCTAATACAATAAAACTAACAGTATTGAACTAACGCAAGCTGTTTCCAGTTTTAAACATGTTCGTCACATTTATAGTGTGTAGATAATCTACAGTTAAGGTTACTGTCAAAAATATATGCTACAAAATAACCCCTGTCAAAGAACAATGGCAAGAAATTTAAGGCTTCAAGATAATTGAGATCTCAAGAGACAAATGAACAATAAAAAGAGAGAGAGATTGGGAATGATCTTCTGTCAAAATCATTCTTGTTATTTACACTTTGCGTTACAAATTATTAGTCCCAAAACAAAGGTACAGTATATGAGTTGTCATATAAAATGCAGATCATCTAGAATATAATTTCTTACAAAGTTTAAATGATTAATATGTAGCCTGAGCAAGGCTGTCTTGTCTACTGTTCCAATCCTTATGTATTAAAGATCCAACTTGTTCAAAAATATACCAGTTGTTAACATTTTGAAGATCTGAGCCCTGTATAAACAAAAAGGTTTGCGATCAATTGCAAAATAGTAATGGCCAATAAAGATTACCCTTGCATGCACATATTGTTAACAAGGCTTACTAGTAACCAATCAGAATGATTATTTCAAATTTGCAATTGATCGCAAACCTTTGTGTTAAGGGGTCCAGTAGTTGCAGCAGTTTGCCTCTGTGGACGGTTCTTCTAGCTATTTTAATGTTCTGAGTCTGTCATTGAATCATTGTCACAAAAAAGTATGTTAAAACTTTAAAAACATAATGCAAATCATAATAATAATTCCACCCCTTTGCAAGTTTAGCACCATTTGTATATTAAAGATAAGCATTTTTTTGTAAGAAAGTATACTTTCAAGAAAAGAAAATAAACAAGGAAGCTCGATTTATTACACTGAAATTTCTAAATGAAACAATATCTTCCATTTTATATAAAATAAACTTAGGCATTGCTATGTATATTCACAGAATGAGAGATGTCACAATTTCAGAGCAAAACGCTGTGAAAGAAAACAGTCATACATACGGATATAAGAACCTTTCAAATTTCAAGTTTTTTTCTACACTTATCATTATTGAATTAAAGGCCCACTGCACTACTTGTAGCTACTTGCGCCCTCTCTATATTACACAATGCCTAATCGGTGACCACTGGTCCCCCATGAACCTCTTTTTCTTATGTTAACTGAGAGCTGAGTTGATGAGATAACCGCCTGTCCAGTGACCTTGCAGAGCGGTCTAATCCCTCCTGTAAACTAGTGCTGATAAGCTTTAAACACAGCACTCCAATATGTATTCACACCCCTGAACCATTATGGAGATAAATGAAGGTGTACCAATAAAGAAAGATTTGTTATTTAGTCAAGATATAACTGGGATTACCCTTCCATCTCTGAAATGCATAGCTGGCTATCAATCACTTTGAAGGTTTTTTCTCAACCACTTCATTCATAAGAAAAATCTGGCACATTTTCAAATAGTTTCATTATGAAGTGAGGAAAAGATATCTACTGAACCTGGTTATAATATAAAAGGAATACAGCACATGGCTCCCTGATCTTTGATCATAATTTTATGTTAATCACGATAAACATACTTGAGAATATTTGTTATTCTGAATGTAGAAATACATCTATACATTTATGAACAGATTTATTACAACAGAGCAGGAATTTGTTACCTAGAAACCTATCTTTTTGTCTATAAGTACCATTTCAAAATATCATAAGTCTGTCTTGAATTCAATTACAACAATTGCAATACACAGGGTTCATCACAGACAAAAATGATATTAAAAAATCACTATAAAATGACTAGCAATGTTCACATGTGTCCCCATGCTTCCTCTAATAGTATTTGCTTCATACAAAGTATAATCGTAATAGTTTTAAACTAAAACTTGTCAATGGTACAGCAGGTCATCGTCTTATATTGTTTATTACACATGTTATTCAAAACATGCATGTCAAAGAAGCAAAGAAGTTTCATGAATACTTGATGTGATATTTCATGTCTAACTGGTGCTTTCATTTGATTCTTCATCAATTCTCGTCTTTAAAGTAGTCACCCGAAGAAATCAAAAGTGTTTTGAATTGATGCAAAATTCATATCATTGCTAAGGGGAAGCCTTACTGATCAAATATAACAACTTCCCTCTTCAAAATATATTTTGGGCCCGCAGTACTAATAATCTCTCAAAAATGTTAATTTTGAGATCCGGATTTTCTGACTTCAGCGGTCCTCCGTAGAGCGTCAAGATTTGTGACGTCAGATGCGAGACACAGCTAGCCACAAAATTGCATTTTTACGCCTTTCCATGATATCTATATGATTTTCCAGCAAATTTTTAGCACATTATTCGTGTTTTTCAAGAGAAAATCTTTCCACTTATATAGAAATTGTCCATAATTATCAGTTGTCGTTAATTTTCATTAGGTGACTACTTTAAGAGAGTGTGACCTAATATTCTAGAAAGCAGACAAAATTTTGACTGATACAAAATTCATATCATTGCAAAGGGGAAGCCTTACTGATCAAATATAACAACTTCCCTCTTCAAAATATGTTTGGGGCCCGCAGTAGTCATCTGTCAAATATGTTAATTTTGAGATCCGGATTTTCTGACTTCAGCGGTCCTCTGTAGAACGTTGAGATTTGTGACGTCACATGCGAGACACAGCTAGCCACATTTGATGCCTTTCCATGATATCTATATGATTTTTCAGCAAATTGTTTGTGTTTTTCAAGAGAAAATCTTTCCATCCATATACAACTTGTCAATAATTATCAGTTGTCATGAATTTTCTTTGAGTGACTATTTTAAGAGTATGACCCATTATTCTAGAGAGCGGCCAAATGTTGGCTGATTTAAAAAATGCCAAGTGTCAACCCCTGATTTCCCGACAAGTTGTTGATAACATGTAACAAAATAAATACATAAAATCAATTTGGTCACAAAAGGAATATAAATATTACTTGACATTGAAATGATTGAATTAATAAATAATTCAAATAAATAATATTTGAAATAAGTGAAGTTTTCGAATGTTCATCTTGATGGCAAATTATGGTGCTTTATGAAGAGGTGGACATTTCAGTGGACTACCTAGTCTCGGACTGAACCTGGCTTAATGTTGGGCTACTTTTGATCATGAGAGACAATGTATCTGCTAGTTCCCCATGTGTATGCCCAGAGCTGTCATCCACTGTTAACTGAGCATGCTCATTCCGTTGCATGCTGGAAAACTCAGCAGATGAAAACCACAATTGGAACATCGGGAATCATGTGTGTCTGGTTGTATGTTGAGTTGTAAAGTATACAGTGCGCTCTCCTGCAGAATTCCACACATTTATACTTGTTTGACATCTCAGAGTCTTGTTCCTAAGATGCAATCACCAGTCTGCAAAGAAAGGGAAGAAATGAAAAAAGATAGGACATATAATTCCACAGATTTCTTTATCAACATAATAAACAAATTTATGTAGAACATAGGGAACAATATACATCGAGATATATTAATTGTACTGTCATTCAATTTTAAATATGAGCCCCTTCTTCTTTCCAGTTCTTAATTTTTCTCCTTTTTGGGGGTATTTTTTTTTTTTTTGGGGGGGGGGGGGGGGGGGGGTGGGGGCGGGGGTGGGAGGGTCTCTCTAGAATTGATACATCTACCCCCTCTCTCTTTCCCTCTTTTTCTTTCTTTTTACCTCTTTCATTGACTGTTTTATTTCCCTACCAATCAACATTTGTTTTCTTTCTCCAACTTTAACTCCTTCCATCTGTCCCTTTCTCTCTCTTTTTTTTTTTTTTTTGGGGGGGGGGGGGGGTCTCAATCAACATATTCACAACTTCTGTAAATCAATTTCTTCTCTTACCTGTGTTGTGGTGAGTTTCAGAGGGACCTGTAAGGTGCAATTATTGTGCTCCACGATGAGGATATCCTTGGTGCTGCTCACCCCCATTACCAGAATGGGCTCACCTGCTCTCAGCAGCGGCTCTACACATGAGATATCTGTGAAGAAGAATTCAGGAAAGAAAAAGAGAATTAATTTAGGCAGAGGAGATTATGGAAATGAATGAGAGAATAAGGGATGGCTGGAAATGCTCCTGGCCAGTTGGATCAATGCTTTCCAATAAAGCCATCTTACCACAACCACTACCAATAACACTACCACTAATGCTACCTACTAACAACACTACAACTACCACTACCACTACCATTACAACTTACACTACCACTTCCATTTACTATGCACTACCATTATCACTAACACTACCACTAACACTACAACTAATGTTACCTACTAACAACACTACAACTACCACTACCACTTCCACTACCACTACCACTACAACTTACACTACCACTTCTATTTACTATGCACTACCATTATCACTAACACTACCACTAACACTACAACTAATGTTACCTACTAACAACACTACAACTACCACTACCACTACCACTACCACTTCCACTACCACTACAACTTACACTACCACTTCCATTACCAAGCACTACCACTATCACTACAATTACCACTAACACTATTATGCCATGACTAGCAAATAACTGTTTAATCTTGGTAAGGATATAGTATAAGTACATATACTTCACCATTCTATTGATTTAATACACCTGTATAACGATTAGCATTCTAGTTTTCAACCAAGATAAAGTTGTGCCATGCTTAGTGCAAAGAGAATGACAGAATTTAATAACATCTTGTTAATTATCAAGCTTGAAATCTTGACCCTGAAACTAAACATGGCAGATAACACATATTGTTGCCATCGTTCCTTCTTTATGTTTGATGAGTAAATTAATCTAATTGATTAATATCTACCTGGTGAATAGTTACATCTCATGATACGAGTCTGTGGAAACCCTTTGGCAGTGTCAATCTTTGCTGACGATGGATGGTTGCTAGGCAACGGAGGAGGCACATCCTGTTTATTGGTAACACAAAGGGATAGAAAAGAACGTTAACATTTTGATATATGAATTCCTGACATTCAACCAAGATGACAAAACATAGAATCTATCTAACCATTAAATATAAGCCTTTAATTTCCTTTTTTATGACCACCACCACCACCCCCACCCCTTATTTTCCATCGGACCCTCTCCTTTATTGTCTCTTTATCTTGAATAAAATATACACATTCAATATATATATTTTTCATATTTGATTGCTTGTTCTATCTCCCTTGCTCTCTCTCTCCCTCTCTCTCTCTCTCTCCCTTCCTCTCTCTCTCTCTCTCTCTCTCTCTCATTGAGTGGCTCTGCGACTCTCCCGATTCCAATGTCCATTTCAATATTAAATTGTATGCTGCGATACAGAATGGTGTCTATTCCATTACCCTTATACACGTACAGAGGTAACCCCTTTCTGGTTCTCAGCAGTTGATGTGGATTTCAATAGGAAAATCAAATATAAAAATTGCTCAATTAAAGAAGACATGTTAGCCTACCTCCTTAGCTGTATCGTAAACCCTGTTTTGCATCCTAGCTTTCTTGCATTCAATACTGCTTGTATCATCGGACATCACGCTGCTGTTATCACCCACTGAGAAATTGATCCTGTAAAGAAAAATTGAAATGTTTGATTTAGTCAAAAACTTCAAACATTTCTATTACTTTCAAAGCTGAGTTTAAGAATTCATAAGAAATACCTGAAATATCTAGTCAATAAAATCATTTTGAGCATTGTTTCAAATGTATTATTTCCTTTTAAAAAAAGTAAATATTTATTTTAGTATCAATACATCAGTAGTAACTTTTCATTGCATAACTACACGTAAACTACCAATAAAGGTTAACCCTCCAAACTCCACCTCATAAACGATGTTCTCTGTAGGTCCCTGGTGACACCATACAATTAATAGTGAAATTCATCTATAATTGTATTACTTTGTAACAATTAAGTCATAACAGCTAGGTGCTAATGTTACCTCATAGTCCAAGAATACTTGGTGAAACATCAACTACAATTTTGTTTTGCTTTTCATAACTACAGTCAAGCCTGCTTTAGTGACCACCTGTATAGAAAGACTACATGTACCTGTCTACAAAGAACACATTTTTTGTTTCCCTTGAAAATGGTTTCTCATTGAAACATGTACTAAAGGAACCTGTACATAAAGACCACCTTACTATAAAGACCACTTTTTTTCTTGTCTCCCTTGGGTGGTCTTTATAGACAGGTTTCACTGTATTACTTTTTTTAAATCATATCATACCTTTCATAGAGGGGTTCCCTGAAGGATATCTTAGTGACATGGTGCTCTCTGCACTCTTCATACGGATCAATGTCTGAGGGCCAGTGACGTCTAGCTAGCCAGCAGCGTACCTTGGACTGGAGGAAACGTGCGGCCGTATCACGATGGCCATCACGGACAGACTCGAGACCTTGTCTTGTCTCTTCGCTGCGGGAAGGAGATGGAGAGAGAAAGAAAGATGAAAATATAAGTTTGTATTTGACAATGATGAGATCAAGGTTCAGGTTCAATTGGAACTAATTGTATACCATTTAACACAGATTTGCATTATGTTCATCCAAGTTATTAAGAGGTGCATTGGCTCACAGGTCTCATAACTGGAAGGTCCTGGGTTCAAAACCAAGCCAATGCGCTCATGCCCTTTGGTAAGGCATTAATCCTAATTATCAAGTCCCTCAAACAGGACTTAAAGCTACCAGTCCCCTTGTTATTTATTTATAAGAATATACATTCTTTCTAAGCAGTCAGGTAATACAACAATTGGTCATCATCATCATCTCATGTATAGTATTCCATATAACACTAAAATAATCCTAAAACAACTCAAAATATATATTAAATCACACAACATACATGCATACATGACATGAAAGAAAAACAGATAAAAGTGAATTCAGAGAAGATTTAGCAGTTTCCTAGACTAAAATCTACACTCTCTCAAGTGTTAATCATTTTATAATTGCATCATACATCATCAATGAATGAATTAAGTGTGGAGGAAAGAGAAAGGACTTGCTTGATGTGTAAAACTTTATTTTAGAAAACATTGCTGTATGAATACATGTAGTTATAAAGATTCTTATGAAGAAAAAAATAAATAAAGTGGACACCAAAAATAAGCAATATGGTATAAGAAACTGATTAACCAAAGAAATTCAAGCCAGAATATGGTTCTTACCTGAAGAAGACCCTGTTTTCACTGATGATCCACTTGTTCTGAGTACTCACTGATTCAATCAGTTCACATCTTCTCATGATCTGTTCCAATATCACCTGTGAAAAGTGGTACAAATGTAATAGTTAGTTACTGTTTGCAATGTGTTCACCAAATCTTTTTTCTTCTTATATATACATGAGGCTTTGTATTTCAATTTGTATTATTTTTGTGTCCACATGAAAATTGTTTTGGTGACATGTATAATATAAATAAATTCTAGGAGCAGAATTGGTGATTATACAAGTATACAGGTCACCAAAAAAACTTATGACATTAAAAACTTCAGACATCTACCTGGGTTGTGAATATGTAATTGTTTTAACTCAGATGTGTACTTCCTCTCAGTTGATTTCAAGTAAATGGTTTTAAACAAAAGTTCATGAATCCATTAGAGAAACCAGAACATAGTGTGCGCTGTAACTGTAATACTTTTCATTCAGATGAGTAGGCTTTGAAATGGTTAGCTACTTGACAAATAGGATCTCTGATGTAGTATCATGAAATAATTCTCTTAAGTAGCTTACTTTGCATTGATCTCTTGGTGTTTTGTTCCTCTGCCATCTTTCTAGCATCATTTGATATCTCCTGCCAAAGTTTGATATGGTGTCATAGTGAGGATAACCTGAAATTAGATAGTATGTGGAAGAAAATTTATGATTAATTAATTGATTCCAATATAATTTTGTTCACTCTTTTCACTCCTTCTTCCCTCTCATCCCCTGTAATCTCTCTCCAGCTCTCATCCCTCCCCCGCCCTCTTTCTCTTTTTCTCACACACAATCTCTCTCTCTCTCTCTCTCTCTCTCTCTCCCCTATCTCTACTTTAATATCATTATCTTCCTCTCCCTCTATATCTCTCTACTTCTTTTTTTTTCTCACATTCTCATTTTTCTGCTTCTTTTCTGTTTCTATCTTTCTCTATTTCCTCTATCACTTTCTCTCTGAAGAGCTAATACAAGTATACAGACTGCACATCATCTTTAAAAAAACAAGATCTTACCTATACTGAACATGGGAATAAAACAAAACAAAATCCTAAAAATGATGTTTATTAGTAGAACAGACTATGTTACTACTAACCATCTGTCATGTGTTTTATGGTGGCCATAAGCTGAAAGGCCTGTGTCTGTCTGGCTACCACTGCATAGGAGAACTGACTACTCGATTCCTGATCATTGATCTAAAGAAATGAAACATATAGTAAAGCAGATTTTAGAAATGAAGGCAAAGAAAGCGATGGAGGAAGTGAAGAGTTTCATCTGACAACAAATAATATTTGGGAAGGATGGTTAATATTCTTTCTTGGGAAATGAAGTACGAGTCATAATAAAAAGAATTTCAAAAACTAGGGAGTGTTTCACCAAGTATGATCATTTTAATCTAATGGACTTCTATTATATTAAAGTCTATTTGATCAAGTTTAAGATCGATTAGAAGACTTGATGTAACCCTAAAGTTCCAAAATTTGAAGATGTATTTGGCACTATAAACCATCACCCCCCCCCCACCCCCACCCCCCCCCCCCCCCCCAGCAATGAGAACACAGATCTCTAATTTGAATTGAGGAATTTAAAGTGAATTTCCCTAGCCCTTTATTTCACAAACACTTAACGTTGACAAGATCAACCAACCCTTCCAAAATAAAAGAAAATCCAAATTACGAAAACTGCTGGTAATGTATATTCTACCTTGATGCACTGAATAAAATGGAATTGTGCTTGCTGTCTGGTGAGGGAGTCCCGCAGCTCACTGAGACGATGATGACTGTCAATGGGTAAACTCCCAATGCTGGGGTCTGATGGAATGTGATGAGACTGGGTAGAGAGTTGTGGTCTAGGACAGATCCGGAATAGTAAACCCTTCACAGCGTTTCCTATAGTGAAAATAGAAATTAATTTACATGAACAGGATGGTATAGTGTATACATATAGGTGTGATTGATGATATTTAAAAATATTAATAGTTTTTGTTTTATGCAATTTTTACATGTCCCATCCATGTGTGCAGGTTCTTGTCTTGTAAAGCATTGCACATATATCTAGCTAAAGCTATGGTAACCATTTCAAACAACAAACTATAAAAATGTAAACAGAAACATGATACAGTCAAACCTGTCTATAGCGACCGCCCAAGGGAAACACAAAAAGTGGTCTTTGTAGAGAGGTTCTTTTAGTACATGTTCCAATGAGAAACCATTTTCAAGGGAAACAAAAAATATGTTCTTTGTAGACAGGTGGTCACTAAAGCAGGTTTGACTGTATCATAATATTCTGTGTGTGAATTGTACAGATAATATTATGATACGATTAAGTTTACGAGATTGGGGAGGTATCACAACTGTATGCCTTACCTTGTAGAAGCTTGAGTTCAGGAGCAAAGAGATAAGAAGCAAAGCCAAAGCTACATCCTTTCCTCCTGAAGATGGTGAGGACATCATCACTGATTACATCCCTGCTCCTCTTTAGGAAGTCTGCTGCACTGTACCTCACCTCCCCTGAGGTGTGTCTGATGGTGAACAGGTGCTTGTTTTCACGCTCAACGGCAAATACACTGCAGGAATACAAGGGGGGAAAACTTGAAATTGTATACATATACATAATGCTCCCCAGGGAGTGGAGAATGTGCTTTTTCAGAGGAAAAAGGTAGCCATAGGTTAAACATGGGGTTAATAAAGTGTCAAGCAGATCACCTTTACTTTCTGTTTCTCCTTTTCTACCTTGAAGCATGTTATTGAATTCTTGATATGAGTGTCAACTGGAACTCACCTACAGTTAGAGATCATTTGTACCGAGATCTAAGTTTAGATTTTCAAATGCAAATGGAGTACTGTTGTCTAATCGCAATATTTTATCACAAAGAAGATAAAATATCGGTTTTCTGTATCAATTTGGCTATACATGTACTAGCATAAAATGTGTAGTCGAGACAGTCAGGAGGAGAGATATTTACAGTTATCATTCTAATTTAACATCCTAGCAGTCTAGCTTCTCATATTATCCCTATGATCACCCAGTTAAGAAATTTGTCCCCTGATTATACACTAATCATTGTATCGGATCATACCCATTTTTATGATGTTTCTTGTTGGTTCTGCTGAGCAGTTCATCTACTGTGTGTTGCTCCGGTTGATTACACATTTCATCGATGCTTGAAAACAGGCCGTTCTATAAAAATATGAACAATAATATCATTGCTTTATCAAAATATAAACGTTTCAGCATATATTTCAGTTTCAGTTTAGTTTTCATTTCACATTCATATCATTTCATAAATCATAAACAATGAAAAAATTAGAATGAAGAATTTATTTTATTTCAATAGATGTTAAACTACATACAATATTAACATCAAGCCACGATAGTAACAATACAGTTGAAATAACATATGGAGATATGAATACAATTGCATGGTTTTTAAACCAAAACTTATCAAATAAATTTAACAAATAAATTTGAAGTGAAATATGAGGGAATTTGGTAAAAAGCTTCGGTTGTAAATTAGAGATTCCCTTATAAATAAACCATTATCATGCTTTTAACAAACTTGGAGATCTAACACACATATTATGTATTCATTTGCAAAGAAATTGTGATAATATACATATATAAAGCTTAATAACCCCTCTTTGGGTTATAACTCAAGGGTGTAACTACAGCTCATATTAATATCAAAATTATGAGGAAATCAAAAAGGGCCTGATATACTGTGTTCATAACTATCAACTGATATTCATGTTGTGATGCTGCCATCTTCTGGCACACTGATTTCCTTCAAGGTATAGACCAGTTCTGGTCATGTGATTGCATTGTGAAAGAAACGTTGTGGAATCGATCAGAAAAGGTTGATCATCTAGCATATAAGTATTGGTGTGTACTGCAAGGTTCTGGAATCATCAAAATGATCAGAAATTTGGCCCAGTCTTGGTAAAGTTACAAGCACTGTACACAGAAAGAAGTATATGGGACCATGATGGTGGCAGCGGTGGGATATAAAAGCCATAGCCTTCTTACCTTTGAAGCACAAAAATCCACACGGAAAATGTTATCTTGAAATGGCACAGGATTCATGACGAGTCTGTCCTCTCTACCTGCATCCTGGGAATTCTTGAAGGTTTGCTGGAGGTAGACCTGATGTAGAACCTCAGATGAGTAGTTGCAGCACAGGTCTTCTATTCTATTGCACTGAAAACCAGATGCGTGAAAGTATGAAAGATGTATCATGTTTGTTTAATATAAACATGTAAGCTGCATGCTTTTGCACAATGTGATTCAAACTATGAATACATCTATTTTTGTATTGCATTTTAAACTGTGCTTGATAGACAATAAAGTGTAATAGTTACATGAATAATGAAGCTAACTGATATATCATTCAAAATCAATTCATGTTCCTCCGCAGACAGTATAAATATTCAAAGAATCTACAAACATGAACTTTAGAAAATTGTGAGTGTTAAATATTGTAAGCATGAAGGAAAATGTTTTTTACTACAAACCTTGCTATATCTTTACAGGAACTCTAAATAATTGACAAGATACAGCACAAAGGTATAATAATAATGGTTCAGATCTGCAATTTCCCTTTTTATGGTGTACAGACTTATTACAGATTTAATTAGTTGTCTATCGCAAACTTTCTTCAAGTGATTTTTTAATGTACCTGTGTGTTGGAGAAACCTGGCATATCAATGATGTGAACCACGCCTTCTAGATGTCTACTGCCCTCTGTCAGTGATGAGCTGCCATTTAACTCTGTTGTGGAATCACTCAGTCTACTGCAAGAATCTCCTAAAAAATTAAATGTTATATTTTGATTTAGCTTGAAAGTATCAATTTCATTATATGTAGAAATGCTTAGTGAAACAGAACATTACTGTAATGTCACACTTAATACGTGTCACTATTAAATATATCAAATGCAAATTTAATCAAAACATGTAGGCATTTTAATCGCCAAAATATAAATCATTGACAAAATGCCTTCTACATTTCGGTTTTAAATAATTTCTTTATGAGCCATCCAGTATGTAGAGTAAAAGCTGCAGCATGGATAATGACTTCACTTCTAATTGAATGTTAGGTAAACAATATACATCTATTTCATTTAAGAATTACATAAATTCGGGCAGTTATTTCACCAGCCATATACAGCTTTAGCTGAAAGGCTGTCTGTACTAGTTTGGCTAAGAGGGATAAGACCACACAGGGTGGTCATTAACAGGTGGCTATATCTCATCAACTCAGCTCTCAATTAACATAAACAAAGAGGATCATGGGGGACCAATGGTCACCGATTAGGCATTGTTTTCTATATAGAGGGAGCAAGTAGTTTCAAGTAGTACAGTGGTGCTTTAAGTGAAATCACTTGCACGGCTTTCTTCTTCTCAAAAGTATACACCCAAGGCATGTGCAAACTTACCACTACTTTGTGTGTCCTCGCTACTGATAGAGGGCGCTACATAGGGTGGACATTTCGAGCTTGGCTTGAACACACTGTTGATTCTCTTCACAACTGATAGAACCGTTCGACAGTAGAGGGCCTTCGCCAGCGTGTCTCTTGTTTCATTAGCCTGAAAGAGAAAACGGCAATGTAGATCATAATTTATATGCATAATATACTGCTTTATAATCAATGCACCAATATTTGGTACTAAGTATTATTTGCAAAGGTATAAAGTACCGAAGCTGTGACATCAAAAAAATTAATTTTTAGAATATATCAATTTTGTTTTCATTTTCCGAAAGAGCATCAAAAATAATGTCCAGTAATATGTTAAGTATTGGCTGATATATATGACCATCTGGATAAAAAGATTTCCTATAGGAGCTCAGTGTTATTTTCCTCTGATTCGTAATGTTATGAGAAAAATGAGAAATTCTAAAAAATAGATTTTTGATGACGTCACACTTCACCACTCTACTGCCTTACTATATACTATCAAAAGAAAGTATATATTAACTTACACCAAACATTATTGAATTTTTAATTAAATCAAGATATTATAATTATTGCATCAACAGAATAATGGTCAATCCATGATTCATTGTAGGTATAACTGCAAGCTCATTTTTATTACATTTCTCACTCTAAAACAGGGTGAAAAATAAGTCGACAATCGTCTCTATACTATATTTTTGTTAATTCTCATATTCCTAAGGTACAATAGAGTAACTTACCTGATCAGCATTGCACAGTGTTTTAACCGCTTGTCCTTTGAGAGTATGTGTTCTTGTTGTCAGTGCTCGGTACAGTGATACACCAGGTACTCCAAGTAAAGATGCTACTGCTTTGATTTCTGAGAAAAATATTCAAAAACATAGAATAAATTTGATGAAGATTGTAGTCACAGACAAAAGAGAGGCCTTAATAATCACAAGGATTCTAAGTATAGATGCAACCAGTTAAAAGCATCTGATACAGGTAATATTCATAGACACAGCAGAAGTCCCATGACATATCAAAGAACTTTCAACAAAAGTTTGATTTATAAGACAAACAAAAAGAACACAAATATAATTTATAAAGCTAATGATATTCAAATACAGAAATCTGAAGTCTTGCAGGTGTACACTGTACCTGTAGGATGAATATAAGAGGCCCACTTTTTTCTAACAATAACACTTCTTAAAATCTACAAAAATATCTTCAGACTTCCTCCAATTAATCTTTTAATTATTTTCTGTTAGGTTGAGTGTGCAGTGTTTTGGTATACATGTATGTTTCCTATGGGATTGAATGACTTAAGCATTTCTAATATATCTGAACCACGTCTCAATACATGGTGGCAGCGGTGGGATCGCTCAATACATGCAGTATGGCATAAAACTACATTATGGTATTGAACAAGAAAATTATTAATGCATATTATCCAGGATTTCTGAGTGATCAGTTTTATGGACAGCTTTACATCACATAAATGTTTTATTGACTATAGATATTTTTTGTAAGATTGAGCAGACTTACCATTGCTACCTTTAATGTCAAGCTCATACCCTCCATCGTCTACAAAGTGCACATTCCCAAGAAGCAAGATGGCCGCCAGTATTCTCATGACATCCAGGAACTCAATACCAAGAGTTGACAGGGCAACCTTAATAAAGGATTAAAAGTTCAAAGTAAAACATGAATACATGGACGGATGTTTGTGATTTTGAGCTCTCTGATATGTTTGATCAGCTTTTCAACTTCTTTAATCCTTTTCCTTTGTTGTTTTTGATTATTTTCAAACTCATATCAGTTCAGTAAACTTGCTGTGAACTTCCAAAGTCTATTATTCCTCTGCACTTCGTGCCTGCCCACCAAGACCTTGTTATTGTTTGGTTAAAGTACAGACTCCATGACATTCTTCAAGTCGGGGAGGGTGACGCTATCCAATCACACGGCCTGAATGGCTGCTGGAAGAAACCCAAGTACACCTGTGACCCAAAATACATCACGCCCGTAATGTTGTCCCACATATTGAAAGTGATGCAAGGTCAAGGGTACTCAGGTTTTCTATAGCATCCCGTGGGTGTTCTCAAGGAAACCTTATACTCTGCTGTGAGTGGCTTGAACCAAGTAATACATGGTTTGGGACAAGTGGATTGCGTGACTGAGCGGCAAAATGCATGTTTTTCTCTTAGTTCATCTTACTGCTTGCTTCTGATAGCTGATGGTGTGCATGCTCAAACAGTGTTCTATGAAGTCAACCAACACAAGAGAACGTGCTCATAACCCTACCATTACCATAAGCTAATAACTCTAACGTGTTTGCTCCATTAGTGGTTTATAACCCTCCGGTAATGACGACGGAACACGTCGATATAGCTTTAATATGAATGCATTAACTAATGGGAAGGAAGATGAGTGAATTATTGACAAATTAATCAACCAGAAAGGTTACAAGCATAAAAATGCTTTTAAATACTTCCAACAAAATCATAGTTTCAGAACAGTTTTTATCTCACTTGGCTTATATTGGCTAAGTGTACATGTACATAAGCTTAAAGGCAAGCATACTAGAATCTTTTTGATTTGGAATCGCATTAAAAATGTAACATTACATTGTGTTTCCCTATTACCTCTTGTGAATATGCTTTGACTATCACTTCACTTAGTGTATGATTCTTCTTCTCTCTTTATTCTATTTGGTTACTCCTACAATTAATACTCCTAAATGTACCTCACTTAACATCAAACAATCTGAAAGTATTAAACAACTTTGTTCAACAGAACAGAAGCAAAAACATACTTGTATGTTTAGAGAGTCTTAAAGGTAAAGACCAGTAATGGTCATGCGATTGCATTGTGAAAGAAACGTTGTGGAATCGATCAGAAAAGGTTGATCATCTAGCATCTAGCATCTGCAAGGTTCTGGAATCATCAAAATGATAAGAAATTTGGCCCATTCTTCGTAAAGTTACAAGCACTATACACAGAAAGATGTATATGGGACTACCCTATATCTCTCACACGACCATGAGAGAAACAAATTTACCAAATATATGAATTAGTAGGCGGTTTCCCGGAAAATTTGTTATCATCATGTATTAGTCAAAACATATTCTTTCACATGATTGGTAATGAGAGCTTCCATTTCATTTTTTTGAAATTGGGGCGTTACCAATACTGGTCTTTACCTTTAAGGGATTGGGTACCTTTGTCTCAGATTCTGAAACAAAATCCTGGATTTAGCCCATGCTGCAATGATAATTATAGACCTTTAGGTCAGTCAGGAACCCCATGACTTTTACAAGCTGATCGCCTGTCTGATTATCAAGATATTTATGATTGGAAATCGAAATTTAAAAATTCATTTTCCTAACGGTTTTTTATAACACTACAGTCTACTGGGGAAAATGAGTATGGTAAAACCGGTCACTCAGAGATTTGTTTTACTTTTTTGAGACACTTCATGATATTTTGAAGTGCTTTTTTTTTTTAGGGCTTCAATATTGCACCATATCACAGAAACTGATAACATGTAGAGCTATGCATCTCAGATTTAACATAGTTAAACGATGCCTTTAATCACCGCTGATCTCTTGAATAATGAATGTTAACTACCAACCTTTAAAGTGTGGAATCTCTCTTTCTCCACCCCCTCATTCTCTGGGCTTGTTCTTTGTTTCAGGTAGGCAAGATTATGGACTCCGTAACCATGGAGATGAAGCTTGGCTGTATGGCAGTAAAGTGATAAAATCTCAATTAGCGTCAATAAATTACAATGATACCCATATATTTGTCAGAAACATCATGAATTGTTAATGACTTGTAATGTTGCACTTAGTCCATGTGATGTTATTTGACTACCTTGGTGATGACCTGCTGTGTGGAATTAACAGTGAATATCTTTCTAAGAAAAGCAAACATATATCTCAGCTATTGATAAACCGTAAGTGTCTAAGCACAATTTCATCGCACAAGATCCAAACAAAATACAAAGTCATATTCTTATTATTGCACAAAGTAAATTTAATATATTTACATATTCAAGAACAATTTCTGTTCTTTGTAACTTTTAAAGATTCATTAAAAGATTGGAGAAGCTGAAGGTGATAGATTTGACGTAGGTCAGCCCTTGGCATCTTTTGTTCACTTTCTTCCTCCAAAATGATTGATTAATTCTTGAAATACATTCAAGATCAAAATAATGCATGTTCTGGAGGAACAATATATCTGAACAGATAAAATCAATTCAGGAAATGACAGGTCTGTGAGGTAAAATTTGAGATTGATTAAAGCACAAAATCACACCATGCTCACAAAACCCTGCCCATGACATTAATATTCATATGGGACATCCCCTTCAAATCCAGATAGTATGTGATGTCATGCCCCAAATGACACAAGGGAGTTCCCCTTGGCTCCGTTCCGTACATGTCACTTGAGGAGCAGGCTGGAATGAAAGCACTGTCATGCACCACGCCTTTCTAGACTCCCAGTGGGTCACTGAAAACCACACAGACATGAGCATAATACATACTACCGGTAGGCATGTCTCTTTTTCTCTGGTCTTTCTGTCTGTCTCTCTCTCTCTCTCTCTCTCTCTCTCTCTCTCTCCCCTCCCTCTCTCACCTCCCTCCCTCTCTCCCTCCCTCCCTCTCTCTCTCTGTCTCTATTACTCTCACTATCTGTCTCTCTTCCTTCATTTACTTTTTCCCCATCTTTTCATTTAATTACCTTGACGTCCCCCCCCCCCCCCACACACACACACACTCTCTCTACCTGCCTACCATATTCAATGAATTCTCCTTAACTCTTATATATATCCACCTCTATCAATAGTGAACTTCATTGCCTCTCTCTCTCTCTCTCTCTCTCTCTCTCTCTCTCTCTCTCTCTCTCTCTCTTTCTTTCAAGGGCATGTGCACTGTTAAAATTCAAGAACTACAGTTTATTCAGTGTTTAATCAGAATATAATACACAAGTACAACTGCCTATTAAATACAGTAAAAATAAGAATTCAATTTCCATCATACATTACTGTGAAATTTGTAAAAATGAAAAATTATGCGATATTTTGAATTCATAAGTCTTATAAAAATAATACAGTGTTTGGAATGGTGGAGTAAGATTCCTTGCAGAGTGGTAAACTCACCTCTCTCTTCATGAGAAAGACCGGCTAGCATCTGATAGAATACATGGAAGTTACGTTCACCAACAGGAGTATCTATCACTCTGCTTTGATCGAACCAGTGACATTGAAACTTGGTTCTCGTTATTGTGTTGCCCGCAAAGTGAACTTCAACATGATGACCCTATACAAAACACAAAAATAGAAGAAAATTTTAAGGATACATAAGTCAAGAATGATTAGTTTTAAGACTGCAAGAAACATTCCAACTTAAAGCCATCTTGACGAGAAAGAACTATGATAAAACAGTTTTTTAGAGTACCGGTATTGACATAATCACAATTGTTGGATTGAGGAAAGTACCACGGATGAAGAATATATTTGTAGAAAGATTTAGTTTAAACTCCATGGGTCCTTGAATTACTGCTACACCTTTATCAAACTGTTACTCACTTAATAGTCTACCGGTATCAATGTCATGACGCCTTGTACTGCATTAGTTGCCACTATCAGCCTCACTGACTGTCAATCACCGGCTTACGCCTGAAACTGATTCCCTTTTTAATCATCCCTAAAGAGCAACATAATCCTGTCCCCTCGCCTAGACCTCAGAACACGACACCCCCCTCGAATATCGCCTCGGGGCGGGACGTCCAATCTCTCCCCTGGAATCGGGATGTTTTGGGGGGAAGTGCCCAACCCCACCACCATGACCCGTCAAGATGGGTGATGCGGTCTTGGGACGTTGAGTAGACGGGACAGCTCCCTCGATGGGGGGGATGAGGGCAGTTTGTTGCCTTGGGGCATGTTTTGTGATGGGAGGGTTACCGCACATGAATGTTAATGAACCAACAGATTATTACAACGATAGAAACCTATACCTGGGACCACAACATGATATCACAAGGAGAAATGCAAGTTATCTCTCTATCTCAGAGCTTACTTTCAGCTCAACTGTCTCAGAGTATTTAACCACTTGGTTTTCTTCTGAAACCGTTTCAAATCTGAAGCAAGTTTGTTCTCTTTCTGACAGGCACCAAGCGAAAGGGCTTTAAAAAGGAATATGGTCTGATTGACATGGTTCCAAGAGAAATCTATAAAAACTCATTTCAGGTGTGACACACAGTCTGAGCTTGTCAAAGTTTGTTTTAGTCCAAATCCAATCAACGTGATGAATAAAGAAAAATTACATCAGCCACTTTAGAAGTGTATACACTCCTGGCTTCATGCAGACATTCATATTCAGAGCTGAATATTCGATAACACAGGCTCACATGGCATATAGTCTACGTGATTTTAAGAGGACAATGTTAAATATTGTCTTTTTAGAGTCAAAAGGACATTAACTCATACTTTAAAAGAGAGTTAACGCCCTTCTGGATAAGAACAGAGAATATCTCCTCTCCACTTTTTTGGTCTTTGTTGTTACTTACCAGTCTGCTAGCACATGAGTTATGTCTTGTCTTAGCACATCCAACAGCCCTGAGGACGTGGAAAGCATGTGTCAAATTCTAAAACAAAACAAAGGCAAAGAAACTAAATATTAGCGTTTTGCTTTTAATTTGTGGAAATTAAATACAAACTAACATCAAGGTTAATGTTCTGGGATGAATAATAAACGTTTTTAAAACATTGTCAAATAGCATGTTCTTATAGTAGTAATTAGATTTAAGCAGGAGCCAACTTATTACAATTCACATCCATTTATTTTCAAAAAAGTCATTCTAAATAGCAAAACATGTCACATTTATATTTCATGGAACATTCTGATCATTTCAACATAAGAAATTGAGCAATAAAGAATATGAACAAGACTGAGGAATTTTAGCCCAGTCAAAAATATTTACATAGCAATCTTTTCAGTTACAAACATGGTCCACAAAACCTCCAAGTTCACAACTTCTCAGTTGAATTGCAAATAAATACATCTCCAAAGTTCACCAAAACACTGCTACATCACAGTTCATGCCCGTAGCACATTACACTTCCGACTAACAATTCCGTCCTGTTATTTTCAAAAATTATTGATGAAAATCAAGATTCATGTCTCCACAATAACCTGGTATAGTGTCACAAGGAATTAGCTTCAGTCATTAGACTGCCCAGGTGGGGTATGCCAAATTCAAAATATTATTTCACACATGTTTTGACACCCGTACAGAATCATGAAGAAATGCAGTTTTGTGGTGACATTCTTATGAATTGAATACACATACTTTCTTTGAGAGATTTGTAATGAGGGTTTTCTTTCTAGAGGCCCGAGTTTGTAGGTTTAAGAAAATGAATTTTAAATGCCCGTGTTTTGTTATTTTGTTATCAAATCAAATATAAAAGTTATTACTCATAAAAGTTATATATTTCTTGGCATCTTTTACAAAATGTTTTTGTTTAATCTCCTCTCATTGCCTATCTATTCCTATACCCCTCTTCTTTCTTTCTTTCTTTCTTTCTTTCTTTCTTTCTTTGTCAGGTTCCTTTCAAGTTCCTTACCAGGTACATAGCTACTTCCCTCAATTAGTGAATGGCTTGCACATAATATATGCTTTCTCTATATCATCAAGTGGCCTACTTGTATATGAACAATCTCAATGACTCTTTAGAAAGATCAGTAAATTTCTGAGAATATATCAACTTTATCTATCAATAATAAATCATATTACCACAATCATTTTTTCAGAAAAAGAGATTAGGAAAATTCATTCAAACTTTATGGGCAACAGAGTATAGAAGCCAGGATTCAAACCCTGAGCCTTCTCTTGGTCTATTTTTACCCAAACCTTTCTCTATGCAGTTTAATTGACTTCCTATCAAAATCATACAACTTGGAACCAATAACCATTCCTAATGTTTGCAATCCTATGATTAGGTTGCCATGCACACACAAATACAAATACAACTGTGTGATTGTAAGTGCCTAAGGAACTTTAAACTAATTTGATCAAACCACAATGTATGCTTGCTGACTCCGAGTAAGGTATTTGCCGAGAAATGCATGCAAAAGATTTGATTTACCTGAAATTGTTTGTTCTCTGTCTGATCTAACGGTCCTCCCGTCTGTCTCTTCTTGCAGAGGCTGTGCAGTTGCCGTAGAAACAGCTGAGATGTGTAGGTCTTACCGCTACCGCTTTCACCGCTGCAGGGAGATATAAAGAGCAGAAATATTAAATAAAGATGATTTTAGCCAAATTTGATTGAAGATAGTAAACACTAACAATGTCTAAATCAAAATGATTGCATTTCACAGTAAACATGACAGAAAAACACTGATTTTTACAGATACCCTGATGCTATTGATCAATAAATCTTTAATATGAAAATAAACTAAATACAATTGAATTTTACCCTGTATATACAAGAAGTAAATTTTAAAACCTTGGAAATAGAAATGACACAAATAGTAAATCGACATACATCTGTTAGACTAAAATAAGAAGTCCTAAATTGTTTTTCATATTGAAAAAGGTACTGATATGTTTGATAGTCATCATATTTCATGTAATGTACAAAATGTCCAAAGCAGTACACATAAATGCTACATGACATCCCTTTTACAAAAATAAGAAGTTCATATCTTTGTCTGAAGTGAGAGGCTCGGCTAGCACATCATTCCCAAACTAAGGAATGATCACTGAGCATTTGAAATAGTTGGAAAATATCACAAGCTGAGGCAGAATGATGAAATAATCCATGAAATTATCCGATGAGAGCTAGAATGGCACTAGCTCTGTGTAAAATGATATGAGTTAATGCTCTTCTGACTCTCAATATCATGAGACAAAATGCTCTAACCCTTTAATTAAATCTGATATGGTAATATAACTAGACATGACTCAATCAGCCAACGAAACACATACCAATTGTATATCAATAATTACCAAATGTGCACTTCTCTCGACATAAGTAACACTTACACTGCATATTTATTCCAATTCACGAAATTAGATTCTTTTCATAGAAAAGTACATATCACAACTAATTCTTTCAAAGGAGTTATGCATGTAACACATTGCCATATATCCCTCTCAGCTCTCTTTGAAATTTAATGGATATTACAAATCTTTGTTAGAAAACAAGAGGCTGCTCTAGCTAGCTCAACAAGTCTCTCAACAAAGTTACACCAGTGCATAAACACCTTTCCTCCCTGTCCCAATTCCCCAGCACCTGTGCTAATAATCGTCAAAGCGGTGATAAGTCCCCGATGTTTAATTGAGGTCACATCTCTGCACAAAGACCCTAACTCATTTCATGCCTTCTGCTACAAGAAAACAGCCCAAGGCATTGTAGTGTGGTATGGTATGTCACTGAAACAGCTCCCGTAGGATTTTTTTTGCCAAAGATTTTTTTTTGCTGTTTTGGCTTCAAAAGGGTCTACATGTATATTGGCCAAAATTGATGGGGTTCAAATTTTCCCGAAGACACCAAATTTCCCTATTGCGCATTATATATGCCATTTTGGCGCCCAATATGGACCCCCCAGGAAATGAAGGAGGGGTCTGAAAATTTGAACCCCATCATTTTTGGCCAATAGGGATCCTACAGGATTACATACCATACCGCACTATTGGATCTGCGGATACACACTCAAAGTACTAGGAGTGGACTACCGCAGTAAAGTATGAAATTCAATGAACTTGCCCTATAACAAAACAATAATCAAACAAAGGCTAATAGCTGGATTACAGCTAGTCCAAACAGAAAAAATTACACCCTCACAATTCCCTACTAAATAAAATTTCTGGAACCTCTCTGCACTTTCACTAAGGGGAAAACTTAACAGAAAAATACATTATGTCTGTCACAGTAAAATAACATTACAGGCTGATCAATAGCTATCATGATCCCACATGATAATCCAATCTTTTGCTATGAAAACCTTTATATACAGTATTGTAAACATCATCATTGCTGATGTTTTTAACTGTCATGTGATTTCTGTTGTTGTTGATATTCAAAGCGCTCAGAAACTTATCCGTCTACAAGCATGCAGCTACTATAGAAGAGTAAACCACAAACAAATTAATACTGCAGGTGCCATAGACAACAGGCATCCACTAAGCTTACTCTTTGCAAGAAACGTAGCATATTTTTATAAAGGTTTGCATCATGAATCATGAGCATTTATTTTACATGTGGGTGAAATAAATATCTATGTTGAACTTACATTGGACAAATAAATTAATTGAATTGACTTCAATTAAATTATCATTATTATTAGAGCTAACTCATAATTAAAGGGCGTTGTTTGAATGGTATTGCCAATAATGAAAACTGGCCTTCATTAAATATAACAAAGAATAACCAATCAAGCAAAAGAAATGCCCAAACATCAGCAGGTAATCCTTTTAATTACAATTCCCACGTCCTTGGTAAATGATAATAAATATGAGTTATTGTACTTTGATGCGTGGTCACAATCAAGGTAAACAGCACTAACCACAGTCTTGTAATCACGTGGCTTTGGGGATTTGTACTATATAACACTATTGTTCAAACAGATTTTGAGCAAACATTTCATCATTATTCATTCCATTTGTTTCAGTGAAGACCACATTAATAAAACAGGGTTTTATCCATGCAAGAGTAGGTTAAAATGTTTTGTGTGCTTTGCATCACATATAAAATATTTTTTTCGTATAAAATTAGGGAAAATATTTTATTTTTAATCTTAAATATTGTTTCAGAGGTTTTTTCCTAAAGACAAAGTGGTTGATTTCCTAAAATTAATTTAAAGCTAATCTGCTTTTTGATCTCTTTTCCCTATTCATAACGTCTATTTAGTCCTTCCAACACCTAAATGGAAACAAAATGATTGATGAATGACATATCACATCATTCCCGAATTGCACTACAAATTTACTTAACAGCATTTATGGGCTTTGCATGGTTTCTACCATTTTCCAACGTGGTCATATTTATTTATCTTGTCCTACTTTAAATGTGGTTTAATTAGAAAGGTGTCAACAGATAAATCAAATATATACCACATCAATATAAAACCCTTTCCTGCCTCTGGTCGAAATATATTGAAGGTTATTTCTAAGGCAGGGCTAACCACATATTTTTCTCACATAATTTTGCAATTTGTAACCATTTTACCGCTAATCCCCATAACAGTAGGACACCTACTTTGCTCTTCATTTTGTCCTGGTATGCGAAAAGTGAATATTCTTATACTTTTATTTTTCATATCTGCCTGTCTATTCAGAAAATCAATTCATACATTATTTGTTATGGTAATGGAGGATGGTAACACAAAAAGGAAACCTAACTGTATAGATCTGTTATATTCAGGTAAGGCCAAATGAAACGGATTTCATAAACACGTAGAGATTGCAATCTACTTAGACATCCATTCTGATAAAAGGAAATGCATTTAGGCAGTTAGCATTGAATTTGTGGCCATAGAACTCCTCTTATTCAGAAATGTAATTCTTTTCTATCTTTCACAATACAGTAACGATATTTTTCATAACCAATTGTTAGATGTGTTTTCATGTTTTCCTTATAGAAAAGTTCAATGACCAAGCAATAAACAATCTTTCCCTTCCTTTTACTCTGGCAATTAGACTATCAGTAGTTTGGCATACATGCCTAAATGAGATTCACTTTAGATACATTTTATCGCCTGCCAATCTCAAATGATAATCCTCATGAAGAACAGATGAGGAAAAATTCAGTCGCTGAAGAATTGTTCTCATCCCTGTTCCAATGAACAGGCATAATGGGTCAGTGGTATAGAACAGTGGTCTCATAAACCAGGAGGACCTTGGTTCAAAAGCAAGTAAATGTATTAGTGCTCTTGGGTAGGCATTAATCCTCAATTACTAAGTCCCTTAGATAGGACTTAAAAGCTATAGGTCCATTAGTTGCTTTATAGGCAGTCAGGTCAAACATCATCATCATCACCATCACCATCACCATCACCATCACCATCACCATCACCATCACCATCACCATCACCATCACCATCACCATCACCATCACCATCACCATCACCATCACCATCACCATCACCATCACCATCACCATCACCATCACCATCACCATCACCATCACCATCACCATCATCATCATCACCATCACCATCACCATCACCATCACCATCATCATCATCATCATCTTCACCATCTCTTAAAATTCCACAATCAAATCAACCAACAGTCATGTACAGCATCAAAGATAATTAAACATAAGGCAGTATTAATTAGTAGCTCTGTGCTGAACAAAAGCCCCTGGCTCAACATCATCAATGCCCTTGACGGTGGATTCATGTTTAGTTATCGCACAGGCCAAGCCCGCTCCTTTCCTACTCTTTCGTGCACATGAATAAGAATGGGAAATAAGCAAAAGACACACGGAGACAACACATCTCCCTAGGTACACGGAGCAGATCAAAGCACCCAGAAACCTAGCTGGACTAATATCCTGGTGATGCCCCCGTAGTCGTCGAGCACATCCACGTTATTCGATTAAGGGGCCCAATCGTGAAGCCTTACCGTAATCCAAACCGACTTTCAAACACTCTGATATGGTGTCAAGAGAGATATACGAGAGACGGTGTCCGACGAATAAATCGAACAAGACCTTTTGGCATTGTTCAAGTGATGCTAGGGAAGTGATTGAAATGGTAAATGAATCTCCGCCAATCCCAATACTAATAGAATCTGAAAACTTCAGAAAAACTTTCCTGTAATAGAAAGTGGGGTGGAGCATTTTTCTTTTTTTTTATTCTCTCTCTTTTTAATTCTACTGCAATTTTCCCCATTTTCTTTTTCTGTTATTTTCCTCTTTTCCTTCTTTGAAACAATGAAATGAAAACAGAGAAATGCAAGATGTTGAAAGACATAGAGATTTGCATTGCCAATGAAATTAGAGGGATAACAAAATTTGGGAGTATTCAAGAATTAGTCATCTACATTCATTATTAAAGGTAATACAAAGTTTTGGTATGGGGTTAAGAATTTGGTTCAAATGAACATATTGGAAGCATATGCGATCCTACAATATTCAGTGATCGTTGTCCCGGTTGAAATCGAGTCTAAAGTTATGAAATTATAAATAATAAACTCTTTATGTTGTATAGCTCCCTCTCAAGGTCAAGATATCAATTTAGCTATGAAACAATGTTTCTTGACTAAAATCGACTGATTAGCTACTCCCGTTTGGGAATTATATATCTCAACTACATATTCTAAAATTTTCTTGGTCGCAGCTACCATTGTACGGCCGTAGGCGCTATTTGAAATTTATCAAAATTTACCGGGAGCACCGGTAAATTTTTATATTCAATTTTTCTTGAAAACTGAAGTGTTTTAGGGGTTAATTTTTTTAGTGTTTATAATACATCCACAGGGGCATCCAAATATCTCAAATTTTTTAAGATTCACTATCTACCCAATTTTCAAAATTTACCAAAACTTTGTATTACCTTTAATCCTATCTGGCAACCAAAAGGTTGGATTTCAGGAAGACACATGAAGATGTATTGTATAAACTATGATATTTCCTTCTATATTTTCATATGCTAAAGAATAACATCAAAATTGATGATGATCATGAAAATATTGCTCTCTCCTTTCATTTTTTTTCTTCCAAGGAAAATATTTCCTCGGGCATCCAGACTCATTTCCTCGCTGATCAATCTTGCCCAAATCATCTTCTTTGTAAAGAAGTGTGAATCTCTGTTTGAATTACCCATGATTTATCAAAATAATCACCCATTAATCATAAGGAAATCTCCGGTGAGACATCCAATGCGTGACAAAATTATAAAAACACTATAATTTCACAAATTATATGGACGGAATAACATTCACATGCAAAATCTATAATTTCATCACAAGAGTCATACAGGCAACTGTCATATCTTGCTCCGGGGGATGCTCTCTTGTTTTGCCTGCTGCGTCTCTGTCTCTCTCGCCGTCGAGGAGAATCAATTTCGGCAGCAGAAGCACGGCTTCTATTGATTCGGAATGTCTCCATCGTATATCGATGGTTTTTACTCATGGGCCCTCTAGAGTTCTTCGCTCACATCGTCCCTCTCGTTCAGATAGGTTAACAAGTCAGACCATTCTTTAATACAGCTGTGAAGTTTGAAATTGGGCTAATTTGTCATTGTGCAATTAAATAAATTAAATTTTCTGAAAAAGTAGTCTTCGCGAATATATTTTTCTCTTACTGCGATATAAAATCCTATATGTCAACCATTCCTGACATATTGTCCTCATTGCCCATGGCTAAGAGTTTGAGAGAAAATTATCAAATTCTATGCATATTTTATAACAGTAAAGTGAAGTAAAGTGAAGTTTAAAAAATTAAAAAAAATAAAAAATAAAAAATAAAACATTTTAAAAAGAGGATTGTGAAGTAAAAGCCATATGTGTTCTAGTTTAATTGAGACTAAACTTCTAAGATATCCTAAATTTTCCTTTAAATACATAAAGTTTTGATTAAATTTCTTGTTAATAGCTGAAAAAGTCTAGAATTATGATATGAATTCTGTTCAAACTTAGAATTCAATGCCACTTTTACTGCCAGCCGATTTAGAAATGTTAAGAGATTCCTTATGAAAAATATCTCCATAGATTAAATAAAGATCATGCATGCACAGACAGAGAAATATTGGGACTTAGTCCCAGACTACTGAAAGTCATGTGGGATGTTTGAGATGATCAGGTCTAGAGATGAGACGCACTCATAATGCTTCTCAACGACTTTGATTGTCCTTTACCTACATCTGTCATCTCAAATACTGGACACCGCAACTCTTCAAACTAAGCAATATATCACCAAACTTCATAACCTAGATTTACAGCTCACCGAAGTGAAGAGCCATTTCAGGAGTTATGATATTAGAGAAAATGCCTTGTCTAAGGTTAGAAAACCTTAATGTACATGCTAAATCCATTCCTAGCTACAGATGCACCCCCCCCCCCCCCCCCCACCCACTCCAAAAAAATATATACATAATGCCCTTGAAACAGATCACATTTTCTTGTGAAAAGAAGAAATACACTGCTTTAATAGCTTTTCTGAGTGTGCTTGAAGATGGTAATGGATTTTGAAGAGGCAAACATTTGAGCTCATGGGTGACATTCAGTTCGGGTATAACAAGCAGTCAATGTTTATATCATTTAGGTGTATTATGGGCAAACTTGGCAGGTAGTGTATGGTAGCATGGCAACATTTTACGTCAAATTGCTGTCTATATATCATCTCCTGAGAGACAGAAGGCCGTTAGCTTGTATCATTTTAAAGAGTTAATGCCCTCTTATCTCTCACCAGGGGGGTGTTTCACAAAACTTGTTTTAAGTGACAAATGACAGTTTTTGTTATAAGCTAGTGAAATCCTTGCTTCTGATTGGCTATTAGCAGATTTGTCAATGATTTTAGTCCTTTGTCTACTGAAAAAGGGCTTTGTGAAACAGGTCCCAGATTAGTGCTGTAACATCACGGATATCTCCAATTCCGTTTAACCGCCAGTCAAAACCGGACGGTTTTCGGTTAAACGATTTAAAAAAAAAAAAAAAAAAAAAAAAAAAAAAAATCGTTTTTTTTTTGTTTTTTTTTTTTTTTTTTACCGACTCTGTCGGCAACTTTCATTTAACTGCGAGGTGCATTTAAAGGGGCCGATTTGTGCTTGTGAACTTGTCACAAATATTAGTAACAATGTTGTTTTTAGAAGAATGTGTAAGATCATTAATGTAAATTAAAAACAGTAGAGGACCTAGGACAGAACCTTGTGTAAAAGTTGGATGAATTATTATTATAAACTACATATTGAGATGATGAGATCTATTACAAAGATTACTTTCAAACCAAGATGACAGACAAATTGGAGTGTTGTTCTAGTTTTGGAGTGGTGAGTCAACACACAGATTACTGAGCTGGGAGACATTGCCAGGCATAGTGCCAGGTGGAGGGACATAAATCGAAACTTCAAAAAAAAAAAAAAAAAAAAAAAAAAATTATAAAAAAAAAAAAAAAAAAAAAAATATTAAAAAAAAAAAAAAAAAAAAAAAAAAATCGGGAAAACGAAACCGTCCAATTGAAAACGGAATCCGCCATGGGCGGTCGGATACCGGACGGTTAAACGTTTGACTACAGCACTATCCCAGATCTCATCCATAAAATGGGCTACTGTTTCTTATCCATTTAATATACATCTCTATGGAGTATGGGTGCAACCTGTCTTGTCTTGGTACCAGTTTCACAAGTTTCCAGAATTTTACATTGATAACCTGTAGCTATAAATAGAGGAACATACCTAAGAATGACAGCCTGGGGTCTGCGCTGTTCCACAAGCTGTGCATGGACACGTTGGGCTAGCTTCTGGAGATGAGGGTACTGACTAGGCTGACTGTGCTCCAGGACCTGGTCCTGAGATAGACCACGATGTGGGTTCAGCGCTATGATGATTGGTCCTATCTTCGTCTGAAAAATGGAGAAATGAAGAAAAAAAAGGATGTATAAGGCTGTTAGTAAACATTGGTGAACATTATCTCCATTTTTTCCCATCCACCCTCCCTGTCACACACACAAATGTAATTATATGTACACAATTTATATCTCCTTTCGTATAACTAACAATAGAAAGATAGAATGTTTCATTCTTTTAACTCTTTATCTATGCACACTAAAACCCTACATTGACAAATCGTCTTGAATGTGTATTTTCCAGACACACTGTAAATGTATGTGTGACAAAAGTCAACTACATGTACAGAAATCCTCTTTTTGTTCCAATAGTTGACCAAAGCAGACAAAGAGTTAAGGTCTTATTACAATGAACCATTGCAATCTCAACCTTATTACAGGCCCATCTATAAAACTAGGAACTTTCACAGATTTTTTTTTTTAATTTTGTGGCAAGGAAATTTGCAATTTACAAATATCCAATGTTGTAATTCATTTATTTTGCAGCAAGAAAATTTCACAAATATGGAAAACTTGATGAGTCCAATGTAAAAGAGTTTCTGCATCCAATCTTATAAAGAGATAGGAGACTGCAAATTAGTGATAGATAAGAGGATTCTGGTGCTTGTTTAAGATCAATAGCGATTCTTTATAAGACGGGTTTCACAATAATAATCCTGTTGCTTTAATTGCTCACCTGACATTCCCCGCACATCCACCTCTGCTGCAGGGCCTTACACACGCTCTCCTCAGCCACAGGTCGTGGCATCTTGACCAGGTCATTCAGTCGCCCGTAGAGGTCAGAGGTCAAAGGTGGGGTCCTGCGCTGCTGGTTGGCCGCCGAGGACAAGCAGGAGCACGAGACGGAGTACGAGGAGCTGTTCGGCGCAGTGGATGATGTCGTCGATGAGGCCGAGGAGATGGAGGAAGAAGCGGAGAGGCTCTCTGCAAGGTTGTCACTGTACCCAGAATCTGTAGAGGTCGAGAGAAGAAGAAGAAAAAATTGCCAAAATTAGAATATAAATGTCTTATCCAATCCAATCCAATCCAATCCAATCCAGGAATTTATAAAGCGCCAATATCTAGTTGCCTAATCAAATGCGCTGATGAGACTGAAACACTACAAAAATATATGTTCATGATTCTAACTGGGAAAGACAAAAGAGCAGTGACTAATTGTAAGCAATCTGAAATAGGTATGTCTTTAGTTGAGTTCTTATCACACTTAGATGATTAATAACTAATTTTTAGAATTTGATACCAATGACTCTCTATGTAAATCTAATTTACTGTACACTACAGACAAAATCACTGCATTGTTATAAACAAAAAGTTTGGGGAAGAAAAAAAGCAAGGCATAAGTAAACAAGTGAACAAGTAGCTGATGGCCACCTACAGGAATTTAAGAAATCCCCTATGGGGCTGTAGGAAAAAATCCAGGACAAAATCGTTATAACCAGAGTAACTTGATGATGAATTTTATATATTTTCAGAGTCCTACAGTGGCTGACCAGCCTACAAAGAAAGAAATGACAAGAAAGTATTTCCTTCTAGTCCACAGACAAGTTTTAATACAAAACAGAATTCATATCATTTCTCTAATGGTGTACACCACTTGATGTGGTGCAGCAAACCGCAAAGACATTACTCTCTCAAAAAACAAGCTCTTTTCTAAATGAGTTAATGACTGGACAGTGTAGCACCAACCCTGCAGGTTCATTAAGGAGCACTCAGACATGGGGAAGCCCCCTTGGCAGGGTGGCCAAGGTTCAACCTCAGCTACGGGTTGGTGATTAGCTAGTGGAGCTGTGGTCTAGGATGTTTCTTGAGGGGGCGCAACTAAAGTCTGGCATATAATCATTAGGTGTGGTGGTGGCCATCATCACCCTCAATCAGGAGAAGAACGTCAGGATTGTAAAAAAAAAAAGTGATGTTACAACCTCACTTAAAAAAATTACCGCTGTCTTCCATATTATCTCTGCTTCCACTTTATCTCTCCATGAAAAGGAAATGAGGACTGACATTGCAACTAAGTAATGCTATACAGCTTCACTTTAAAAAAAAATTCTCCTGTCTTCTCTTTCCACTTTTTCTTTTGAATTTTTCTAGATGTCTAATAAACTTGACAACTTCAACAAAGTGATCTTACATCCTAACTTATAATATTACTTTGATAATCCCTATTTCATCTCTCTTCATTGGGATCACAATCTAGTGATGAAACAACCTCTCTTGAATTCTATTTCACCTCTCTTTATAGTCATACATTCAGAGAACTTTGTTCCTCTTATCTTAAAAATCTCTCCTTATCCCTGATTTGTCAACTTTAATTGAATTTGTCCCTCTGAAGATTCTATTAAGTTCTGTTCATTTTTGCCTCATGCTTTGTATCCCTTTCAATCTGTCTGTCCACCAGTCTCACTGTCTGCATCTCTGTCTGCCTGTATGTTTCTCTATTTCCTCCGTTCTTTCTTTACATTCCTATTTTTCTCAACAAATAACTCAGTCTATCTCTATTAAACTCCATCTAACTGTCCTTCCTCCAGCCTCTAACTTGAATGCCCTCCCCTTACCCACTTTCTCTCTCTCTCTCTCTCTCTCTCTCTCTCTCTCTCTCTCTCTCTCTCTCTCTTTCTCTCTTTCTCTCTCTCTCCCTCTCTCTCTCTCTCTTTCTCTCTCTTCTCCATCTCTCCTCTTTCTCTCTCTCTCCATCTCTTTCTCTCTTCTCTGTTTCCCCTCTCTCTCTATCTCTCTTTCATTCTCTCTTTCTGCCTTTCTCTATCTATCTCTCCCTCCTTCTCTCCCTCTTTACCATACTCTACCCATTCCCCCCCCCCCCAATCTTAACTCACACACACACACACACACACACACAAACAAACAAAGCATTCAACCAAGAAGTTACTAGCCTTCTTGATTCAACTCTCCTCTACTCCTCCTCTTCTCCCTCTGTCTCCAACAGTCAGTCTGGGGAACGCATCCCTCCCTGTGAAGAGCCACGGATGAACTGGCGGTCATTGACCCCACTCCAAGAGTGAATCCTGGAGGAAAACACAGTGGTCTCAGATTACCCACAGATAGATGGGATGTTGTATCTATGGCGATGGCTGGATAAACGGTCTATGCCTGTTCTTTTGTCACGGAGTCTGCATGAGAAATGGTCCATATAATGCACGAAGAATACCATGGGATAATCAATGTCCTTTGTGGTCATGAAGCGAAACAGAGAGTAAGACCATTTGCCCATCCCCCTAAAGACGTGCACATACTTTCACACATTCTATTACCAAAATGATTGATGCATGTTTTCTGACAATCTGAAGTCAGAATTGTAACTTAAAACTGAATGCAAAAAAGAAAATCATAAGCCAGGAGTAGGCAGAGTGCTATCAATTTCTTGAACAGTCATCATGAACTGTATGCTATATGTCCTTTGGTGATACCACAAATTATTCAATAATAAAGAAAAGAAAGATAGGATCACATTCTAGATGTTTCACTCAAGTGGTTCTGGTTGAAAGTGAAGAACTGTTGGTTATGTTGAGGTAATTGCTGTGGCATATAACGTGCATAAATTAACATTTCTGGGGTTTTTTCAACATCATTATCGCATGTTGGGAGTATGAAGCCAAAACAAACGTATGAAGGAAAATAGAAACAAAGAACTAAATGTATATTCAATACAAAAATATAAGTGAATTTAAATTCCTAATTTCAGTTCTTTACAGATGACAAGCTGTATCCATTTCTTAAACAGGCATAGTATAATTCTAATAATCAAGAATAAACTGAACATAACTTAATCTTTGTCAATACCTCTCCCCCCCCCCCCCTCTTCTCCTTCTTTTACTTTTTTTCTATCTACATTTCATCAATACTGTTGTATCTTTGCACAAATTAGACTAACATATTGGCAATCAATCAATATGTGACAAATATTTTAGAGAACTAGAAAAACTATCAGTGAATTCATTTTGTTTTAATGCAATATTCACAATATATACTATCACTAATTGGCTTCATGACTGCAATATATCCTATTCTGGATTTCATAAATATCTCGTTCTAGTTATACAAAGCTTACAAATCACATTATTTGATCCCTATGGAAAATATTTCAATCACACAACCCATCACCTGCTTATATTCTTATACCATTCACAAGAATGGTCAATTCTGCTCGATCCAACTTCCTCTGATTAATACGACCATATCTCTAGGCTCTATAGCTTTATCGCACACACCGAACGAACGTCTTTCTTCAACTACAAAAGATTTTCCATCCAGGTCAATCCAACCCTATGAATATTTCAAAGATTTTCCAAGCCACAAGATTGCAGAAAAAGGGCCATAACTGGAGGGGAAATCTCCATGATGTTGTCCAAGATGTAAAGAGGGGGGTATTATTTAGCACAGGATCACACACAAAAGGCAAATCCTTGCCTGTAATTACCTAATAGTCTGCACAACTCTTGTTTCCATCCAATCAAACAATTGAGCCTTGCAAGTTGCATGGCTTCTCCCTGTCTGGAAAACTTGATGAGGTCAAATTTTAAGCTGTTCAATGAGTTGTAAGGTCTGCAAGACACATCAACAAACAAGGGATGAAGAGGATGTTGCACAATATTTAGGGCCACTTTTATGGTAATTCTTACTGCAAGGATAAATTATCAACTGTTCAATGCATACATGTATATCTTTACTTTTACTATGTTGCAACTGAACTTATTTCTCTCATCTCCACAGAACATATGGCTTGCAACTCTTCCCATCAATATCTTATTATATAACATGGTCAAAATATGATTTGACAGAATAAATCTTGGTATGTATTCGAAAGTCACTTATATTTTCCCTGTTCATGAAATAAGCCTGAATGAAATTATTCAAAATCTGAACAGTGATCAGTTAATCATCATATCAGGGAAATACATATTCCTCGCACACCAAAGAAACAATGTCCACAACTTTTCTACAAAGTTCATTCCTCAATTAGTTTATTTTAACTCTCCCTTTTCCACTTGAAAAAATCCTTTTACTTACCTGGAGAGTCTAGCTAATCTGAAACCTTGCCAATTGCAATGAAGAAGCTCCAGTTTTTCCAATACGATGAACAGATTCAACAGACAACAAAACTTATGTTCAATCAGACAATGGCTATTGTTATCGAGTCACCAGCCACACAACAGACAGCTCTTCAATTTCCATGCCAGCTAAAGTTGCTATCCATCTGCCACTGGGTCTCTCCTTGATGAATGAAGTGAATCAAAGTATATTTCAAAAAGAACTGTCTGGTGACATTTACCTGATGTATGCTCAAAGTATGTTGGCTCTTGCAGCTATATTCCGTAAAGAATGTACAAGGTGAGTGTTCGTGGTGAGAGACCAGACTGAATACTGCTACTAACACATCTTCTTAGCGCACACAAAATATTAATTAACAATGTTGGGGTTTTTTTCAGTAGATATACAGAGTTCTTGTCTCCTGTGTTGTATGTTCACACCCGAAAGTCCTAGGAAGAAGTCTGCATTAAAAACCAAACATTGCCATTCTATTCTCTTTGCTCCATATTATATAAATAACATATCCAGTCATGCACTTTATAAACAAATGATCTCAAAACTAGCGATTTTAAGAGTATCCCTTTTCCATGCAGTACAATGTTGTTGAACAATTGTTTCCTGCGAAGCATTAGCTCCAAATGTACACTGTGACTGTCTGTGACAAAGATCTTTGTAAAACTGCAGAACTCTTCAAAAATTAACCTCCCCGAAAATGAGCACAAAAACCTCTGCATAATTCATGCAAAGCCGCAGGTGTAAATCTAAGTCATCGACTCTGACAATAGAGATGTTTTTTCTTTGCATGATTCTGTGAAGAAGCCATTCTACAGATTACAACTCGAGTTTTTAAGGTGGCTGATTAGTCAGCTCAAAACAAACAATTTGGGCACAGTTAACAAAATCAAATATTGACTTTTCGAGTAGATTATAAAACAAACTACGGTTTTGCGGCTTTGGGATTGCCTCCCAACTGATGAGTGGTCTGTTTGCAATGTCCAGTGCAGGGTCAAGCTGCCAAGTAGTGGTCAATTCACTTGGACATTTGCCCTTTTCACACTTGTATGGTTGAAGTACTATGGCACAATCTATACTACAATGTAGTTTGAAATGTAGTTTGCAAAAACTCATCCCACATTCTTTGGATGAAATGAGCACAATATGTCCAACAAAATGAATCATCAATGTTATCCAAGTGCACTTTAGAACATTTCAATTTCCACCCCGACCAGTTCACACATGCCTCCAGCTGACCAAAGAGTTATCAAATGATGCATATGTGAACAGCGCTTATCTACCAAAACTGTGATGACTAACATTATGAAGATATAACTCCTCAGTGAGTCACGAGCAAATATTAACAGAATGGAAATATTTGTGTAGATAATGTTGATTTTGAGGCACACACATAACTGTGGTAATCTTCACAACGTGATGGTCAATTTTGTTTAATGGAGGTATTGGTCATTAAGTAAACAATTAAGCTCTTCTTAGATAGGTGTCTAATCAACAAAATTGGTCATTACTTTGGTAGCTCTTTGTGAGCGTATAATTGAAAACCCTACAAGGAAGGAAGACATTTTGGGTTCACAAGTTCAGCTTCCAGCTCTGATTCCTCTTTCTTTGGTTCTGCTTTCAAGTTTAATTTTAAGATTAAGATTTGCCACTTGAAGAATCATCATCGTCAAGCTCATTTCCACTGCTTTGTAGAGTTCCTTTTATGCATTACCAATATATTCCTTTATTCCCCCGCCTACATTAAAATTGCACAATAGATGTCCCAATTTTTCCAAGGTAGTGTCTGGCATTCCTTCTTTAAATTTAATTCAAAACAATAACTACCCAAGCACAAAAAGGACCAAGCTGGCCAATGGGATATATAACTGTGCATTTAATTGTGAGCGACAATTTCACAAACATGGTACAATGCATAGATTTGAAGTGCATTTCAAGACCTATCAAATCTAGACCAATAGATGATAACAGACGGTATAAAGATGATGATATAAACAGACGTCTTGAAATAACTGAAGGATTAGGAAGGATTTAGATAGATTATGACCTATTTGGAAGGATTTGTGGTCAATGTCAAAACTAATCTATATAGCTGTGAAGTTCATCCAAAAGAAATTCCTAGGAATTAATGGTGGATTTAGGATGAAGTGGCTGACAATCAAAGAAAGATCTTCTCCACCCGGTATTCGGGCTTTAACCAACATCCACCTCTGCAGTTGTTCTTCCGTCTATCCACTCGCCAAAATACAAGTGTTTGAAAACAAAATGTGCCTTGTGCAGTTGTTTAAACCAAAATTGTTAAGTCAGATATCTTTGACTTTAGTTTCATTCAAAGGCAATTATACATTAATTGGTTTAGTCATGCCAGATATCAGTCAGAAAATGAAAGGGGACAAATACTCAGCAGTCATTTCCTTTTTGTTGTAATCTAAAATACACTTTTATGATTGTATTACACTGCACATTTAATATAAAAAGCTTGTTGGAAAGTGTCTGTTAAGATGAAGAGGTTTACAATGTTTTTCTTCAAAACTGTGACAGTTAAGTACATGTAAAATTAACAAAACTGCGCTTTCAACAGCAATTTTTTACACCACAACATGCATAAAATGGGACAACTGAACTAGTCTGATAGCCAACAGGATGAGGTCATCGTTAAGATATGGACTTTGTCAATGTCTAGTCTCTAGAGGGGGTTTTGTGGTCCTTTGTATACAAAAACTAAAACAAGAATACAGGAGAGATTAGACTCTGACAGAGACAAATGTTGGTCTTGATTTGTTAAATGCTCTTGAGATTTTAGATAAGATTTGAAATAAAACTCAAATATGCCAGATTTCAGAACTGTTTCACACTATCAGATATCTACATAACAGACACTCCTTGTTACATTTCTTAGTTGGTTTTTATCTCACAGGGAGTGCTTATTCAATCTTTTATGCATTCATTTTTATCATCACAAACCTGGGGAAAAGGTGCGGAAATGGAACATATATATCTTATCATCCAAAGACCTACATGTGTGTTTTTTCTTCAAAAGAACAAAGTTTCCCTCAATAAACCCTCTTTCTATTGAAAACTTCTTTTCTTCTTACCATATTTTCATATATCTGCCTCCTTTTCAATTTTTAATCCACATAACATGAATATCATCCAGAAACTGTGAATGGGGCACAATGATTTATAAGATATCAAATAGCACATTTTGCAATGTTCTTTATAAAAACTTTCACCTAAAAAATCATTCCAATTTATCCGTTTGTATCTTAGAGATTGTGAAACTACCTTATTCAGCACTACATCACTCAGATATACATGTTAAGCAGGTGATGTATAAAAAAGGTAAGTTATGTCAGGGACAAATATTTCTAAAGACTGCCTCCAAATCAGAGGCAAAACAGACGACTTCAGACAAAAGTCAAAGTAAACACCTCTTGAGATGTTTGTTTGCAGATTGCTTTCAAATGTCTTTACTCGACAACATCACTAAATCATACAACTTATCTCAGATAGAGTTGCATTTGTATCTGTAGAGGAAACTTTCTTCCCTTTACTTTCAAATGTCTGCATAATTCTATAATTCTCAAATCCTGCGTTTGGTGTTCGATAAAGGCACTTTCAAAATCATTCTTGCTAACTTTTTACTTCTTTACTTCCATATCTGATTTTTTTTCTTCTTCTCCCTAACTTACTGCTTCTCTCTCTGTGTCTCTCTGTCTGTCTTTCTCTCTCTCTCTCTATCTCTCTCTCTCTCTCTCTCTCTCTGTCTCTCTCTCTCTCTCTCTCTGTCTCTCTCTGTCTCTCTCTGTCTCTCTCTCTCCTTTCAGCAAATGATTAACTGATCAATTTATTATTTTCAATGTGAATGAACAATGTAGCGAATGTTCTGGGCGCTCAGCCTGAAATACCACAAGCTGACAAACCAGAGTTAAGCCCCACACCCACTACTCATACAATTAATAGGACAGTTCACATCAAGCCATGCATATCCACAATGTTTATATCTTATGAAGACAAGGCCACGGGATAACACCACATTCATTTTATGCGGTGTGCATGAAAATGTAATCTAAATGAGATCTCATGAGCTGTGCATAGCATTGGTACGTGGTACCATATCAGATCATTTCATTTTTTGTACTCAATTTCACAGAGAAATGTTGTCTTTTCTGAATTCTATTTGAAAAGGGATCACAAAAGAAGGAAAGATCTGGTGGAGGAAGAGAATGAAAAAGAGAAAAAATACACTGGGAGGGGAAAATGAAGAGAGACCCTAATACTGCAGCACATACAGAATCTGAATGGCTTATGACACGCATACCTGTTCGCTGATATGCCATTCAATGTTTCTATGTGGTGTGGAGGTAAACATGACATAGCTACAACAGACATAAAGTGTATTTCATGGAATTGTTTTCTGCAGTTCAAATGAGAGTGTAGTTCAATAACCTGCCAATAAGGGATTCCTTTGTTTCACCGTAATTTACACATGGCTTCATCAGCACAAAAGAGGAAAAAAACCTTAAGAAAAAGGAACTCGATCAACTGGATCCTGTATGTCCACATCTAAGGTAGACCATAACAATCTAAAGATGGACCCAAGCTAACTTACTCTGTTTGTGTTATTCTCTACTTCTATCTAATTATTTAAAATATTTGAAGCCTATTTTGTGCAAAAGCCTATTCACTTAAACAGCATAATTTAAACAAGCATCAAAGTTAAAAGGACTGGGAGGAGTTTCCAACAAAAATGTATTGACAATATCAATCTTTGTGGAAAATATTTAAAAAGTAATCGGGAATGATCCTGCAAAATCCTGTAGGTTTACATCTAAATCTGACAGCCAAGCTAAGCTGCGAGGGGATTGACAGAACACACCTAATCCTAGCAGATCTATTGAGTTTGGTAAATGGGTTGGCACATCTCTTTCACCTTCCTGAGGTCTCTAGGGATGTGCATGTTGGCAATGAGGAGCGGTCATCTATGCACTAATGGATGGTATGTTTGTATTGTATAATTACCCAACACCTAACTGATAGAATGGGACCAGGGAAGAGGTGTGAGTGACAGATTTAGTCAATTTCATCCAAATGTGCGCTCTCTAACTCACATTTTCTAGCCTTCTTCCTATATCTCTTATTCTCTTTCTCTCTTTCTCTCTTTCACTCTCTCTCTCTCTCTTTGATCTGTGTTATTTCTATAATTCTTTTTGTTATCATCTCTCTCTCTCTCTTTCTCTCTTTATATCATCTCTAATCTCTCTCTCTCTCTCCTATCCCTATATTCATCCTCTCTTCCTCTACCTTTCCTCTATCACTCATTCACTCTCTCCCTCCCTGTCCGCCCCCTCCCCTTTTTCCCTATCTTTTGCTCTCCTACCCTCCCTCCATGCCTCCCTTGAGTCCCTCCCACCTCTCTCTCTCTCTCTCTCTCTCTCTCTCTCTTTTCCCCTCTCTCTCGCTCCTCCATTCAGTTGTAAATATTTGCACTGGGAGGCGAGGGATTCACACTCGATCATCACTGATTTTCATTCGCCGGTTTTCAGGAAACCAAAGGATAATGCTCATCAAATATTTGGATAATCCACATACAGACCTGACATTTTCTACACCTCCCAGTACTCTCACCCAGTTTACCAATTCAATTTTCACCTGATAACCTGCACAGTACACAGCTCCCAACCATTCTCACAACATCCCCTATGCAGCAATGACATTAACGCTACCAGAAAAGAGATTATGAATCAAGCTTTAAAAATCTAAAATCTCATTGCATATATCATTTTCTTAAACAGAATATGTCAGCAATTCCATCAGTGGAATCACAATAAATAAGTAAATTGCAAGTTCATATCAGGGCCATATTAGGACTGAAAGTTATAACTCGTTTGAGATGTTGGTTGTAAATGTGTCTTTATACTGTGGGTGCATGTAGGTCATACAGCCAAGGGAAACAAATCAAAGATGCGGAAATGCGATCCCCAAGCCAAGATATTGCAACACTTCTACTGAAGTGTTGACGCTGGATCCATTTCTTGACTTTGTGTGCATGCATTATTCAGCGTCTCGACTCTCAACTTCCCTTGGATCTCACAGGGATGAAATCAGCTCATAAAGCTTACCGAGTTCGTTCCAGGAGAGATTCGAACTGTAACTCTAGCCTGGGCAGAAGTGGAGGAAAAACAAGGGGAAATGTTTCCGCAAATATTGAGTTTGAAACTAATCCCACCCATATAAGTTCATAAACGGTGCAAGTGCAGGGAGCCGATTTCAGAGCTGGGGAACGTAAGATCCTACACCTGCATCCTTAGTAAATACAAGCGCTAGACACCCCCGGCCAAAGGTGCGCGACTCACACCCCGTGGTGGTGGGACTCTGGTTTCAAGGGAGCGCAAGAGAAATATCGGATGCCGAAGAACTTTACACCAGGTGGCGCAATTACGAGCGCCGTCTGAGAGAGAGTGTAGCACCACCAGGGATGGGATCCTGACGATGGCATGCCTTGGAGGGACAGTGATGCGATCATGTAATTATGATATGATCCGGTTATTATGATACATCAGATGCTCTTGCTTCCTCCTTGTCGCATCCCTCCGGGGACCGTTGCTATGAAGACACCACCACTGTGCGCGCCCCTCTGACGATGATGATGATGCAGTCACCATTGATCAAAGGGATGGAAAGCCAATCTTCAGCTCAGATTCATCAGCGCATTGTCACTGTCGCCCTGATGCTGATATATATATGACACGCTGTAATAAAGTTTTCTTTCCATCTACACTGACTGAGGCTCGATGTTTTAATCTATTTCTTGATAGAGTTTGGCCGTAGGGAGTTATTAGATGAAAAGATAACTTGCTCCTATTTCATGCAAGGTCTCAAGTTCAATTCTATTATACACCTTGAGTTCATTGGCATACATACTGCAGAAAAAATAATTACACCACATGTCTGGATTTACTGCATTCAGCTTTGTTCATTAAATGACCAACAAAAAATCATTACTGAATATATTGCACCAGCAAGCAAAACTTTTTTTCACCAATATTTTTGTAACATTGTTACAGGCAGCTATAAAAACAAGCAGCATATAAAAACAAGAGGGCCACAAGAAAAATCTTGTCTCTCTCAGGATATTGAACTTTACAACTTTTTTCTGTCTGAAAAAAAAGATAATGGGATCCGCGAGCTCTCTCACAAAGCTCTAATAGTCATGAAATATTCATGCCATCTTTTGGTAAAAAATATTTCCCGTCATATTTTTGTAATCTTGTCACATACTCCTCAAAATGTTTTCCTTGTAAAATGAAAGGTATCCTCATATTCTTCTCTTCAAATAGAATATCATGTTTCTTTCAGAATACTGCACTTAAGTTTTTTTTTTATTCAATGTTTTTATTATAAATAGAAAGATATTATATCCTCATAATATTCTTCCCTTCAACATGAGAACCATGAACTGTAGAAAATACTGCATCTGAAAGAAAAAACAAGATAATAGGATCCCCTCTCTCAAAGCTCTAATATTCATGAAATATTCCTGCCATTCCGGCAGTAAATTTCACGCTACAGCTAGCATGAAATCCACATCCTCCTATCGCCATGGTGACACGTCATTTGCCTCGATGCTCTCAGATTCTCCTTTTTATCTAAGAATACAAAGTCTTCTTTATTTATGGTTTGTTGGTTGTGCACATGTTACCTTAATGGGTACTGCTACGCGTCCATGTATGCTTCAATGAATTAACTTTGAATAATTCTTGTCATTTCTTTTAAAACGAACAGAGATGCTCGCCATCTTAGAAACAAGAGGAAGATTGATGCATGGACTTTTTTCCCTCAGCATTGGAAGACTTGAAGGAAATGCAACAAACAGAGCGGATAATGGAAATTCGAATTGATTTATCTGAATAGATGATGTGGAAATGCAGACAGGAAAAGGATTACAGGTACTGGGCAAAATGCACAAGAACAGAGCTTGTGTATAAACAGAATTCTGAAAAGGAAATTCTACTGCGAAACAAAAAGATACCAGTATCAAGAGAAATATAACACATTTCGATCACAGATTGACTGATAGGCAATACATCTAATGGAATTGATTCTGACATAGCAATTTTTCATATACTGTACACCTAGTGACAAGTTCCATCAACCAACTCTACCTTTTAGAAAACATACGGAAATACATAAAGATGACAACAAATAATTGTATAGAGGTTGAGAGAGAACTCTATCATGGCACCATTTTCCTAAATAATAGCACCCTTCTCTTAACAAACAATCAACTTTGGCATAAAAAGGAGCTGTCATGTCATCACAAAATGTCCTTATTATGATTCAAACAAAGGGCTTAAGACAGTTTTCTTATAATGACCATCTAACGGCTGACGGTCAAGTTTTTGCCATTGCCTCAAAGCCAATTAAGAACTTTTAATTATTCTTCTACGAACTGTTTACCAAATAACATCCTTTTCAGTTCCTTTTGGATTCAAAGGGGCCTCTCTTTCAATATTAAAAATATTGATGATAATGTCAAAGTAAAGGTTGGATGAAAATTAATAATAGCAGCTGTCATGTCCAGATGAATCGTGACGTGAAGCACGTCAGACATTCCCATAATATTACTCCATCTTAAAATGGGTCCAGTGTTTGTACAGCTAGGATATAGGGCATGCAAATATTTGGTACGGTACCCGGTCTCTGTCTTCTTTATGTCGATGGCTACATATCACTTCTATTTTAACTCATCCCTAAAATATATTTCATTAGTGGAGGAGGGTTAGAAGGGTATTAAGTTATATTCTATGATACAGATTTAATGCCCTTCTGGCTCTCAACAGACAATCTGACAGTACTGCACCTGTATGCCTGAATCTACCATATAATCACGCATGGCCCATTCAATGAAAATTGTTCTTTCAAAATTAATTATACTTTTGTTTTCCTATTGGAAACTCTTTTTAAATCACCATCAAAATGTTACCCTTCTAAGAAAAATTCAGGAGATGTTTTAGTAGCATCAGTACTAAAAATGTCCTGTATACTTCTATACTCATGTATTTTTATATATTTAATATTGGAAATGCATTGTCCTGAGTTTCTAATATCCATAAAGCTACTGAATCAGCTGGTACGTGTCACAAAAAGAAGTTTTTTTTTCATCTCCAAGCTCCTTCCAATATCATCCTAATATGTGGGTCTCTCAAAATTATTACTCTCTAGAAAGATGCGTCATCATGGGGGGGGGGGGGGGGGGTCAGCAAAATCAATAATGCGAAGATGCTGTTGTCTCAACAGCATTGACCAGAAAATTTAAAACACACACACTGCTGTAATGCCTTGTTTGCCTAGTGTTTGCCTAGTGATTGAGTACAAACATGAAAGGCAAATTTGGGGATAGCTTTTTAACTGACCACTGTTAGCAGAACCATAATTGCACTGAAGAAGTTTTACTCACACTTCCTCGACTATGTTTACTTGTTCTCTTTCTCTTAATTGGTGTTTATGACTGAAATTCATTGCATTTCAGGGAGCTTTCAATCAGGTTTATCATGTCGATGTTACTACTTTATCAAATTATTTCCATTTTTGATATATTTCTCTGTTTGTATTCTACTTTTCTTGATAACGACAACATGAAGCAGAATTAACAGCATGGTATGTTATGCTATGCTAGACAGGATGGTATAAAACAAATCTAAATATACTCAATGCTCAACATCATAAACCTCTGGCAAATATGACAATAATTCTTAAGGAATCAACAGAATTAGGAGAAATAAGTATTAGTTACGCTTTTTGCTTATATTCTACCAAAACATACCTCATTATTAACCAGTGCAATATGGAACAAATCAACTTCAATCAAGTGAAATATTACTGGATGTTTCCTTTTGACATGTTTATATTTTTCATAAAACCATGACAAATCATTTTTTGGTAAGCATAACATTTTCAAAGAAAGAGAGTGGAAACTTCTAAATCAACATACCATTTTACAGACACTACAACTTCGATGTTTAGTTTCATATCCCAAATCACACTGCCAAACCGACATCCAACCAAAAGTCATTCCTTTGCAATGGGATTTGTTGTTGATCTGTCGTTAGTCTGGGCATCGTTTCACGAAACTGTCTAGGTATTTGTTCCCTGACATCCCATTGAAATGTGTGTAATACAATTAACACACATTTCAATTAAATATCCGCAAACTTGTACTTATGATGGTGACAGTCTTGTCAGTATGGCTTGGGAAGTGCATGAGTTGCTCTCCTTGTCATGGATGTAGCTAATACTTGGCCTGAAAGGCATCCCAAACCAGGCTCCGTGGCCCTCCAACTGCTCCTTGAGATCAGGTCAAGAGACGTATAGGAGATGGACTCCAGCTAGAAAGATTATATCTGCTCGAGATCTTCGCTTCTAGGCAATGTGAAATGTACCGCATAAAAGTCATCAGAGCGCTGTCGTTCAAGGAGGCATATCCTTCGTTTTTAAAACAAAGTCCCAAGAGACCGGGATTTCTACTTCAATACTTTAAAGCCCCACTGCACTGCTTATAGCTACTTGTGCCCTCTATAGAGCCAACAATGCCTAATCGGTGACCATTGGTCCCCCACGCATGGTCCCCTTTTTCTTATGTTAAATTGAGAGCTGATTTGATGAGATAACCACCTGTCAGTGACCACCCTGGGTGGTCTAATCCATCCTGGCCTAACTAGTGCCGACAAGCTTTAAAACAAAGTCTCAGGAGACGTGGATTTCTACTTCAAGACTTTAATATGCTGAGCTATTATGCGCTGAACTATAATGGAGATTATGATACATTGTATGCTTTATATATCCTTGTCCTGGATGAAGGCATTGTATCTACATTGTTTCTCTCCACCCAGGAATTAGATGGGTATCCAGTACAATGTGAATATCAATGTAATTTATTAGCATGCATGTCTGTAACAAAAAGCATGCATATAATGCAGCAGTAATTTAGTGAGGGTTTATATAATTATACTGATTGCTTTTTTAAATGTACAAGGGAAAGAAACACATTTGAAAACATACTTTAGAAAATACAGCATATATTCAGACCAATATATTCTTGATTCTCTTAGTATTGATTTGCAAGCTGTTAAGTGGTTTTTTGTTCATCAAGAAAAGACAGAAATAGGTGATTCTTCAAAGAGATGAAAATATCTTCCTAAATACTGAATAACGTTCATGCCTCATAATACGTGGTGGATAGGCTTTCTACAACATCCCTCTCATCTCAAACTGTAATACTTCTTTGTTAAAGAGGTTAAGCACCCACCTAACAAGATGCAGGGGGATGAGATTTACATGAACGGAGACACACCACATTATAGCTCAAGAAGTCACATAGTATATACCCCTCCAATCTGGTTTCTTTCGATTGTGTGCTGAGGTCATCTGTCACATAAGTGTGATCCCAAAGCGGGTAATTTCAAAAGCCCTTCATATAATCTAACTTAATCACTCTTACCCTCAAAGGAATACCCTTTATCATCAAATTATGTAGTTAAATCATTTTCCTTCACTCCCTGACCTCAAAGCATTTGAGATATGCTAACTCCAATCCCATTAATTTTGCAATCTTTTCTTTACTCTGACTGTAATTGGTGTAGTTTCTTAATTCTAAACCCTTAGAGATTCAATGACTCCAATCTCATTAATTTTAATGTCTAATAAAACCCTCTGCTGGTCTCATTTATCTTTAAATTTTCCAGATTCTATGACTGAAACTTCATTAATTTTACAGTCTTTTATTCTTATGATCGTTATAGGCCACATCGTTCCTACCTCCTCTCTTCACTCTCTCTTTCTCTTTCTTCCCCTCTTTTTATCACTTCCTGTTTGTCTTTTCGTTTTATATTCTCGATTCAATATGCCTACTTTCTCATTTCCTCCATAATACATACCGGTATTCCCAAATGAAATAACAAACGCTTGAACACAGTTGAAACATAACATAATCAAAATGAAACTTACCCATCTTGCTTCATCCACTTCAGTATCAAAAGTAACATCCTAATAATTTGGGACTAAATTTGACCATCGTCTGATAGTGCTTGTTGATTTCTAGTACTGCTCTAACAAAGACTGAAAGCACTTTATGATTTTGAATGGCTTCACTGTGAACAAGTATGAATAGACCATATGTTCTTATTCATTTGCTGCATTATTTGACTTGCAGCAATTAACCAAATATGGCAAAACCCATTACTTCATGACCTTAAAAAACACCAGAGATTCTAAGATAAATCCAGCTTTCACAAATAAGGGTGGAAATCTTCACAAATACAAATACCAGTCTGTTTTGGTAGCCGAGATGACGTGCTATTCCTTTCACGTGCTGGTGCCAAAGTCCCCATACAAGTACGAAAATTGCTTTATTAGAATGAATTACTTGTGATTGTATTGACCGCATTTCAGAATGCCTGCCATGCTTCGTTTGTTCTGTGTTCCTCTTTTAGAATAGTGCAATAGTCTCAGATTGACCAAAGTTGCACTCTCAAGGATGACTTCTGTATCACGATAAAAAAGTATATTTTCATCAATATCAAAATGAAATCAAAATGCTAGCTGAATTTTACATTCTTCTTTATTTCTGTAATGTTATTTTTGTAACCTTTCTGGGCCATCCCGTTCACTCGAACACATAAAACAGTTCACTTATTTTGTTTATAATAACGTAAGAAAACCTCTGTACAGCAATATTCTGAAGGATTTCTCTGTCAAAGTATATGATATATACTTTGAATGTAAACTTATCTTGATTATTTGTACGTTTGTAAAATGTGAGAAAAAACAAATTTCCAATATTGGAAAATAAATTGAAATTGAATTGAATTGAATATGGCCAAACTATTCATTTTCTAAAATTTAGAATAAAAACATATATCTTTGTTGCTCATAGGTAACTCCCTATTATTATTAAAGCCTATCACTTGCCTAAAAAGTAATATTATTGGTTGATGAGCTAAGCATATTCAAAATTTTACAAAAAATTGATTGATTACCAATATGAAGTTCTAGCAAAGTTTGCAAACATATGAACCCTGTTCAAACTAGCCTTCACTAACAAAAATCCTGTAACTACAGACTCGATTCATACAAATATCTTTTAAAAGTCTATCGATACAGCGTAGATTTTCTTTTTGCCTTCTTTCTTCTGCTTCCATTTAATTTTGTTTAATGCAACTTGAATTTGGCATAAATATTCATAAATGAATGATACACGCCAATAAAAACTAAATCAACAACAACAACAACAACTCCTTGCTAGTCTGAGTCACAGTCGACGGCATTTATTGTGTAAAGCCAGGCATCAACTGGAGCGTCTGTTTTCCACAGACTACCCTCAGCTTTCTCAAACAATAAATCAACCTCCTGCCAGCTAGTCGACCTTCAGTCAAGTCAGAAATCTCAAATCAATCTTTCCAATTATGACACAGTTAATATAACCACTTTGGTATTTCATAATTTGTTTTGGAAATGCCTGGCCCATTCATAAGGTAGCCGCCCATACAAAGGACTTGCTTGAGAATGGTTATGGTAGGTCCATTCATCAAGAGTATGACTTTACCGGGCTTCGTAACTTAGCAGAAAGGGAATTCTTTGTGGCTGGGTGTCTAAATTGTGATATATTAGGTAGGAAACTATTTGGGGTGATTTCACATTATTAAAGTTAATTCACCAAGGAGTGATTTCAAAAAATATATTTTTGATCACGGAGCTCAACCTTGACCTTAAATGGCGCTGTAAAAGGCATATGATATTTCCCAAGTACCTATTTGTAGTCAAAATTTCTTTGGATATCATTCAAGACTGGATATTTAGTAATCTACTCCACCACCTATAAATTACATGCTCTTTACAAAATGTTTACCATAATAACTAGTTTGACAGTATAATTGCTATGCATTTTTATGGCTTGAAAGGAGTACGTTCTACTTTTTTAGAGGACATGAATGCCCTTAACCCATTGCCTACTGCAACCAGGTGGTCCCTGTATAAAGCCTATGGGAATTAGGCCGCGTTCATGCTTGATTTTGACGGCCAGAATCAGGCATCTGTTACGTGTTTAGTTTAAAACACGCTTGCGTTCATGCTCACTTTTGTAGAATCACCGAAAAACGGCGATCACGAACGCCGATCGTAAACTCACAAAAACATGCGTTTACAATTGTAAACGCGTTTAAATGGGTTCAACGCACTGACCTCTAGTGGGTCTACTTAGCATGCACAGTGAAGGTCACACAATGCCACACAAGGAGAATTGCCTGGATGAGCCAGAGAAGTAAGCATGAACAGCTACACCGTGGAACTGCGATCACGATGAGCGTTTACGATGAGCGTTTCAGATCGCTCATTCTACCTTCAAAATCAAGCATGAACGCGCCCTTAGAGAAATCAGTAGTCAAGGTGTTAAATTTGACTACGCTTGTAGACTTGTATGATAGACCGTGCTTGTGATTAGATCATGGTACTCCTTCTAGACCGCGCCCACTTTGCCATCTTGAAAGGGGTTTGCCTCCTACTGAGTACTGGTATATTCTCCATGTAATTACAAAGAATAGTAGTATTGTATGTCGATTACACCTTTTTTCCTTCAAAGAATAGAGCTATGCATGCATTGGCAAAAGGGAAATTAGTATCGACTCCTAGGTCAAAGATCTCTAATTACAACTAATTATAAGTAGATCTAATAAAGATTTGCCACTATAAACTACAGACTAGGTTCAACAATAAGGGATAGAGCAACGTCGATCTGGCGCTGCTCAGTGGCTGCCGGGCTCACGATCAATTGGGCGAAAAGAATTTCCATTTTCGGTTTAACTTCATAAAATTTGGAGTGAACTTTAAAAGATTATTATTATTACATCAGCTCGAGATTGCAAAATATCCCGCTATTTGAACTATCACGATCGCAAATTAACCAATTCAATTGCGTCTTCATCAGCTCGAAGTTGCAATTAGCGGGATATTTGGTCGAGATAATCATCCCAAGAGGTCAATCTCGAGCTGATGAAGACGCGATTTGTAACTTCAGGATTATATTTCCCAAATTAGAAATTGGCAATCTTGAGCTGATGAGGACAGGCCTATATGAGTAAAAGCGAGGGCAATTGCGTCTTCATCAGCTCGAAGTTGCAATTAGCGGGATATTTGGTCGAGATAATCATCCCAAGAGGTCAATCTCGAGCTGATGAAGACGCGATTTGTAACTTCAGGATTATATTTCCCAAATTAGAAATTGGCAATCTTGAGCTGATGAGGACAGGCCTATATGAGTAAAAGCGAGGGCATGCAATTAATTGTGTTTGTAAATATTGGGCCCTGGATCTATTTAGGCCTGAAGTGATCAATCAAAATTTCCTTTTGAATATTCTATGCACTTCTTGCAAGACTGTGACTAGCCGTTTGGATATCAAACATGAATTTTTTCTCCTTGTGTTTTGCTAGGCGTTATTACCAGATTAACAAGCTTTCGCAGCTACATTTTTTACATTTAATATTGGTTTTTGTCCTGAATTGAAATCAGTTTCTAATGTTCATTTATACTTTAAAGGTAAAGACCAGTTATGGTCATGCAATTGCATAGTGAAAGAAACGTTGTGAAATCGATCAGAAAAAGGTTGATCATCTAGCATAGATGTACTGCAAGGTTCTGGAATCATCAAAATTATAAAAAATTTGGCCAAGTCTTCATAAAGTTAGAAGCACTGTACACAGAAAGAGGTATATGGGACTACATACACGTGCGCGACACGTGCATTTGTATCTCTCAACAGTATATAGATATACTAATTTACCAAATATATCGATCAGCAGGCTGTTTCCCATCAAAATTGTTATCGTCATGTAATATTCAAAACATATTCTTTCACATGATTGGTAATAAGAGCTTCCATTTCATTTTTTGAAATTGGGGCGTTTCCAATACTGGTCTTTACCTTTAAGCAAACTATGAAGAGTATCGAAAACACAACCCAGTCAATCAAAAATATTATGTTCTTAAGCTGCTTATGTTCAAGGGGGATTTGGTTTCCCTTGAAGAGCTCCAGCCCAAATCCTCTATAACATTATCCTTTATAGTTCTCAAAATCCTTTAGCTACATAACTTCACCTGTACAAACCATAACAACGTTGAATTACTCACTTCACTTACTTCCCCCAAACGAAAACAGATTACACTCCAGTCAATGGATTTGGTACCAACTTGTAAGATTTGCCCAGGACACCTGCGACTTTTGAACGCTCCTGCTAACACCCAACCGTCGCGGCGAGGGTTCTTTCTAATGCTTCGTGCCTAATCTCTTTTCTCCCGGATTTCCCTGATCAAACATCAAGATGTAAAATCAGAGGAACTGCCCCAAGTCCCCCGGAATAGATTCCACTACAGGTACTTAAACATGCTGGAATGTTCAGACGTTGGGTAAATTTGAACATAGTTCGGAGCGATAACCTTGCCCAGGTGACCTTTTAATTTAATGCTCTGACGGAATGCTAATGTAGCATGCCGTTGCTATGGTAATGAAACAGGTCCTGCGTAACGTAATTTCAAGTTTCCAAACTCTGATGCTACATCACAGCATGGTATGATTATTTTTTACACTACGCTCGGAAAATAGCTCACAACATTCGGTAAATGTTTACAGTCGGCAGTGTAATATCCTATTTCACACTTGAGCAGAATTCAAGGTGTAATTGCATAAGATCAAAAATACATTGTAAGGAAACTGAAATAAAGGGTAAAATAAAAAGTATTGCCAGGTTCAAATAAGCATTAAAAGTACATAAGGTGAGGTGGTAATCTAAAAGTTGATGATGCAAGTAATACATTATACATGATAACTGTTATCGGCTCGTAGTTCTTACAGAACAAATTTTCCAAAGCTAAATCATTGCCATTGTGCAGAACAACTCAACTTGAGATAGAAAATATACCTATTCAAAAATTATTATGTATACATCCAACACTTTTGAGGCTTGGTCAACTGTGGGTATTTTAACTCCATTGATGACAAAGAGGTGACATCTACAAGCACTATATAATGACCATTCATATTTCCATTATCCCCATCATTATCATTACTTATATTATTATCATGATTCCAGGTACAGCAGGTTTTTGCCAATCAGAACATTTACGTCAGTTGTGTACAACAAACAATTTTATATATTGGAGGGTCTTTCAATACTGGAGCTCACTTTGTAGTATCTCTTCGGTATGACTATGCAAATGGGCCTAAAAATGCAGTAACCATTGTATACTATCTTCTTTTTCTGTCATTTACCTTTTTAATGCCATGTATATTCCCCAGAGTGTTTACTCTCTAGTAACCCTTGCTCCTGAAAGACCAAAATCTTACAAAATTTCTCTCTATTTTGTCTGTCATTTACCTTTGTCCATGTAATGTCATATTTCTAAGACTGTGTTTTAGTCTGTAGTAACCCTTGCTTCAGAAAGATCAAAATCTTACAAACTCTCAAGGCAACAACTCTTTTTATTGAGATGTGTTCATTTCATATGAGATGGGCATTAACCTAGATATAACAAATAGAGAATATCGATTACTTCAAACATGAATCCTATCTGTCCAATCTACACCCATTTCCTGTATATTTCACTTTTATACTATTTTCAATCGTTTATTTCATTAACTGCTTTCCTTCTTCAATTTTAAGATTAAAATCTTTCAATATCACTGTCATCTTCAAAGTGAAGAGATTTTTGTGGAATCCGCCTCAATTCAACAAGTTTATAATATCCTGACATAATTATTCATCTATCATTGCAAGGTTTTCATCGGCAATATGCACCACCATTGAAATGGACACGTACTGATACTGTTGTATTGATAAATCACATTTTATAAAAAGATATATCTTGTTTTCTTTGAATGATAACCCTGATTCTCAGTTATGCATGGTTATGAACTGAGGTTTACTGAAGAAAATCACGAGGACCTCAATTTTCTGGAATCTTTTTTTTTAATTTTTAGCTGAAGACAAGATTTTCAAGGAAGCCTGTCCTTTTACAAAACATAACTTCATTATCACTGGAGAACATCGACTTGTGCATGAGCATGGACTCCATTACACAGTCTGAATATAATCATGAAATCTCAATTTTGTGGGACATGTATTTCTTATATTCTGAAGACAGGATTTTCAAGGATGTCTGTCATCTTGTCATCAACATAACTTCATTATCACTGGAAAATATCTACTTGTGCATGACATTGAAGTTCATTTTACAGATTGATTATCACAATCATGAAAATCTCTGGGATCCTTTATTCACTTACGACAATTTTTTCAAGGATGTCTGTCATCATGGTAGCAATATATAACTTCATTATCAGCAGAGAATGAACATTCATTCCTTCAAATCTAATCAGTTGAAGAATACCTTCTCATCATGCACAACCTTGGTGGATGTCCTTTCCTTTCTCCATAGTATGTTTGATCGCATATATCATACATGACTTGGTAAACCATTAATGGGAGGGGGGGGGGTAAACGTACTTGAGCATACTACACATATTTGTATCTTAAAACACATAGACAAGTGACTACGTATAGGACCTTTGTTGCAAAGCCCCCAGGGGAGGGGTACTCACATATTAAGACATACGGGTGTGCAGCTCTAATGGGTCACTTTTTCACCAAAAAATGCCTTAAAGGTAATACAAAGTTTTGGGAAATTTTGAAAATTGGGTGGATAGTGAATCTTTACAATTTTGATATATTTGGATGCCCCTGTGGATGTATTATATGCACTAAAAAAATTAGCCCCTAAAACATTTCTGTTTTCGAGAAAAATTGAATATAAAAATTTACCGGTGCTCCCGGTAAATTTTGATAAATTTCAAATAGCGCCTATGGTCGTACAATGGTAGCTGCGACCATGAAAATCTCAGAATATGTAGTTGTGATATATAATTTCCAAACGGGAATGGCTAATCGGTCGATTTTAGTCAAGAAACATTGTTTCATAGCTAAATTAATATCTTGAACTTGAGAGGGAGCTATACAACATAAAGAGTTTATTATTTATAATTTCATAACTTTAGACTCGATTTCAACCGCGACAACGATCAATGAATATTGTAGGAACGCATATGCTTCCAATATGTTAATTTGAACCAAATTCATGACCCCATACCAAAACTTTGTATTACCTTTAACGTGGGTCCTATTTTTGACAAAAATATTCCTAACCATGGGTCCATGTTATCAAAATTTTCAAAAAAATTGTGAAAAAATGGGCTTTACCGCAAAATTGCCCTCAAAAATGGGTAGTGGTTTTGAGGGTTAAGCAACACACCCTCCGTCCAAACCAGTGCTGAGTACCTCCCCCGGGTGCAAAGCAAGCGGCTTCTCTTCTCATCCCCACTTCATGTTCATGTAGTTCACACGAAACCGCTCACTGCTGCATGCATGGTTACTGTGGCATACATCTATGTGAAGTCTGTATGTGCATGTCACCGGTACATAAGTACATTAAGATGCCTCGTGACAAAAATTGTTCACTCTTTGTCATCTTGACATTTTGATTGTCACAGCTTTAATTAATGTCTCCTAGGATACATACAAGGATGTTGGGGAAGAGACTCTTACATTTTCCTATTGTGTTCATAGAAAAGGAAGAGCAAATTAAATTGAAGGCATTGTTCCTGTTTCTTTCAAACATCAGTCATGCTTTGCAAGGCATGGATTCTTGAAATGTCAAACCGTGAGCACTTCAGTAATTTCAGCAATGACATTTTCTCTCTCTTGTTTGTATCATTAGATTTTTTTCAATATCAAATTAGAGAGGTTGTGTTGGATTCAAGCCCTGCTTATTTGTCAGGTGTAATGAAGACTGTCTAATAGGATAGACTGACCATGCTTTCATACTTGGCATCCCATTTTTTACAATCCCTCAAAGCGGGACTGCACTACTTGTAGCTACTGGCGCCCTCTGTATAGCAAACAATGCCTAAGCGGTACCCATTGGTCCCCCATGATTCCCTTTTCTTATTTTAAATGAGGGCTGATTTTCATGAGATAACCACCTGTCAGTGACCTTGGAGGGAGGTCTAATCCCTTCTGGCCAAACTAGTGCAGACATGCTTAAAAATCACCATCCCCAACTACTCACACAACAAGATGTGTCTATAAACCCGTTTAAAGAAAGTTTGAAACAGCTAAATCTAATTCTTTACGGAATTAAATCCCAAGAACTCGTGAAGACATCCATCCTACAAACCTTGGTTATTGATGACATGTCTTGAGTGTGAGCCTGGCAGTGGTCTTTGGTGAAACCCAAGGGCCTGTCTTAGACTGGTCATCTCTGCACTCAGGACCCGGAGCTGCTCCTTCAACACTTGAACCTCACTCACAGAAACTGAAAATAGAAAGAAAGCATTTTTATTACAATTATGAATATTGATTGAAATTTATTTTGATACTTTGTGATCCATTTGGGATACACATGTTTAAAACCTTATCCTTGATATAATTCACTCAATTAACTTGAACCTCACTCACAGAAACTGAAAATAGAAAGAAAACATTTTTTTACAATTATGAATATCAATCAAAAGTTATTTGAGACTTAGTGATCCATTTGGAATACACATCTTTAAAACCTTGTCCTTGCTGTAATTCACTGAATTATAACTGGATGTTGAAAGTTTAACCTACATTAAATCAGGTTAACTTTATACCTCAGTAAAGAGGAATATTGGATTAAAACTTGGAGAGGGAACATGGCCTTTCCTGCCTGCAAATCCTCTTAGTTGTGTTTGATTCATATATTATATTTGAAATATGTTGTAACGATTCAAGCTCTATGCTTATGTTTCATCACCTTTGTGTGTTCATTCTTTAAACTGTATAAGAGTTGCAACTTCTCTTTGATAAAACATTGTTAATATTCTTTGTTATGTGAAGTCAATTCAAATGGAATGTAAAACTGAAAAAATGATTTGTTATATTATATTCATTTTCATGTGATGTTGACTCCAATGAATTGTGAAATTGTGAACATACAGAAATAAATGAATAAATAAATAAATTGATAAATAAATGACAGCGTTTGGATGAAAATAATCTTTCAAATTCACGGTCACCCATTTATCACCTTTCATCATGCTCTCTCTTTCTCTCTCTCTCTCTCTCTCTCTCTCTCTCTCTCTCTCTTTTCTCTCACTTATAATTCTCTCCTGATCTCTCTCTCTCTCTCTCTCTCTATTTTCAGGAATTCTATAAATTCAAGGTCCAACCTCTTTCACATAAAAATCAGCGGGGAGTGAATTTATTGATTTTCATCTCATGACCTTCACTTTGAATCAGCAAATTCATAAATGTAAATGTATTTCAAAAGTCAGAAGTCCTACTCAGGCAGTGAATAAGGTATGTTGGTGAAGGGGTGAAATGGGGGTGGGGGTTTAATTCCAGGGCCAAACCCTACTTTCAGGTTATGAAAAACATGTTAAATAGAATAGGGGTGGGGTGAGGGGTAAATAGGGGTAATGTATTGCCCCTTTGTCCCCATTTCAGGGCTCTGTTCATCACCATCTTGACCTGGGCACAGGTGATTTGATACATTAATATAGTCTTTCTTTCGTAAGTCAAGAGACCTATTTTCAAGCAGTGATATGGTATGTTAATAGAATAGAATTGGGAGAGGGGTGCAATGGGGGGTTAAGAGGGGTAATGTATTGCCCCTTTGTCGGATTTTGTCCCCATTTGAGGGCCCTGTTCACTACCATCTTGACCTGGGCACAGGTGAGAGAAACCCAAGCCCTTCTAAGCCATGCCACTTGACACGGGGAGTCAATCAACATGAGCGCTGGTTCTTCGCTTGCCAAGAACTTGATCATTGCAGCTGAAAAAGCACCTGCTATCACTGCGGTTGTATTACCCCTGACTTTCATGTCTCGCTCTATGTCCTACTGAGAATAATGAATGGATGTTTGGAGTGAGTCCTTAAACATTAGAGCCTGCCCCTTAACACCTTTGGAAAGAGGAAGGAAGGCCAGGAGAGGAAACGGATGTTTGAATGGGGATATGGGGATCGCATCTGAAAGAGATGTGCGGAATGCCACTGGGGGAGGAAGTTATATGTAGGAGATTTGCGGTCACCCCACTGGGGATGGAGGTTACATGATGAAGATGATAACATAAAGATGGCTCAGATAAAATGGAATAATAAAAATAAAAAATAATCATAGGTTAAATAGATTTCTTTGAGTATGAGTAGTAGGAAGGGATAAGGGGGTGTAGTAGAGGCCTTTGATGAGTTCAAAGAGTTTTGCTTGACGTCTTTAAGAAATATGCTTTTAGGCCTCAGTCATAATATGTCAGAGGTAATGAAGCTTTTCAGATAAAGATGGACTGATGATGATGATGATTATGATGATGATGGCGATAACAATGACCATGATGGCAATGACAATGACCACAATAACGATGGTGAGGATGACGACAACGACGATGAAGATTATCTTGATGTTGAAGATGATGATGATGAAGATGAAGATCATAACGATGATGACTCAACAATGATTACACTTAATATTCATGTACATGATGATAATGATAACAGTGATCAGAAACAAATACATCTTCACTTGTCATCAACCAATAACTAGTCACATACAGAATATACAGACACTTCTCAAAACACCATGATGTATCAGCTTGAGGCAGGTGGTAGCTACACCACGTTAGGTACATTCAATCTGAACACGTTGTCTATGATCAAAGGAATAACCCTGACATTCGAATCAGCTCTACCGTCTACAAAAGATGCAGCCTGTGGCTGTGAAATTAATTGGTATATTGCATTCCTAGCAGTTACTGAGTGAGATTAATAGCACAGAAATTAAGATAATTTTACAGGTAACATGCCATGTTATTAAATGTTGAATGATGGCATCTGTTTCTAAATGAGTCAAATTATTTACTGGGTTGTTACTAAAGTAATGATTAAAATGTAACTTTTACCGTTATCTGCTGATGCATCTGATTATCTTTTAAAGTGAATGACATCTTGTTCAAAGCAGTACATAAAGCTTCATGCTTTTAATCAGAGAACTATTCAATGTGAGATTCGTACTTCATTGCAACATAGAGTGGCATTTTCCTGTACATATTCACAGCATAGAAAAATCACAGCCAAAAAAAAATAGATTTAACAAATAAAATGTAGCAGTTTCAAAAGGCATGTCAACAGCTTAATTCCTATACCAGGTGAAATGCATCTACCTGCAACGACTTACCCCTGCATACACTATGTGGATTATGTAAAGATTACAGATTTTATGCACATTTTTAGTGGATAAAACAAATTACAATCACCTTGCCTCTCACATATGTGCATCTTCAGCCAAAATGTATTCTTTACACTGAGGACCACATTAGCCTTACAAGTGCTCTAGAAAAAAATAAGCACATTCTCACTGCCTTCTTCTTAAAGACAGAACAGTGTATTTCTACATGAGGGCTATCTACTGAAGATGAAAACATAGTGGAGATCGAGTGCATGGGTACTCACCTCCATGGATGAAATTCATCTCAGATTGCATTCAACAGGCACCGCATATATCATACGCATGTGATCTAAAAATTAAAACTGATGTTTTTTGTTCTTTGAAGAAGTTATGTTTATTTTAAATTTTGTAATCATAAATGAAAATAACTACAAACAAAGAAACAATTATTTATGATATATCTACCTCTCTGCTAAGGGAGCAAGTACCGGCTTGTATGAAGTAAGCAGCAATAAGGGGACCTAAGACTTAAATTGTTATCTTGTGGACTACGAAATGAGGATAAAGACTACCGGTAGCCCATTAACATGATTTTGAATCTGGGACCTGCCTACATGACACCAGCTCTACCACTAAGCCATCATGCCTCCTTTTATGAATGAAATCAGAATCAATCATCTCTCTCTCTCTCTCTCTCTCTCTCTCTCTTACTATCTGCTCATTAGGTGCCTTTGTTTTAAAACAAATCTTAATAAATTCTTGAAATCTCTCTTTGCTAACTAGTTCTCAATCATTCAGATGTACAAATTACTTTCAATTGTTTACGATGGTTACAACCCTTGGCAGCATTTTTACTTTTTACTTTAACTCAGATTATCTTATTGTTGACTTATTGTCTACTAATTGTGGACTTGTCTACGGACATTATGGATCCATTAGAAATCCACACTCATAAGGTGTTAAAATTGATGGTTACTTAATTACTTGACTGTATTCAAAATCATTTTCTGCAGCAAACTGTTGATTGAATTGAAAGACCATTAATCCCTTGAAAGCATTAAGGTCCCTGCCTCTCATCTAACACACCAACAGAGACAAGATGGTTAATCCTGGCTGCCTCTCACTCTCTTGAGACTATGAATGCATGAGTTGATTAATGTCGACAAGCACTGATTGCCATGGTTTAATGAGGTGAGAACAAGGCAAGGAGACATTAAGCTAGCTGCGCATCAAAGGGCAAACTCCTGCAAATTTATTTGAGCAACAGTCTCTATCGTCATGGCGATGGCAAGAGATGCACGTCCGTTGGAACCCGGAGATGGGTTTTTTTTTCATGATAGATGGTTATCATCTCCTGGCTGACAGCTCCCAGTTGAAATTCCAGAGACAACTCTCGTTTACTACCACTTCTTTCCCGTTTCGGGCTTTTTTTCTTGTGCTAGTACTGCAACTGAAGATGGAGATAAGAATCATCCCTGCTTCTTCATCACATGCGCTGAGGAGTCCTGACAGTTGAGCTCTTGAGTTAAGATCATCCGGCTGATAGACGGATACTTGCTCAGGTTGGCACTATGCTTCCATCAGATAAGGGACTCATTTCGTCCATTTTGTTACTTCTGTTGCCCTATAGATGCTTTCACCCCTCATGATGGGTTAATTTGGTTTTTGCTTTGATTTGTAAGAGTGATGGTTTGAAGGGGCAAGATGGGTTTTAAGGTATTTCTTTGAACATGTATGGACAATAAGCTGTTTAACTACAGGTACTGTGTTTAAGCATTCAGCGTTAAGAAATGTGTAAATGAAAACGATGTATGAATTAAGATAAATTTGGAAGACATGACTAGCATAAAACTGAATCATTGAAATGTTTTCTATTATGGAACTTATTTCCAAAGACAGCCAAAACCACTTTCCACACAAGTTTACACTCAATTTCAAGTTAATTATTGAAATTAAAACAAGGCTCACCAAAAAGAAATCAATGCAAAAATAAACTTGCGTTAGAAATTTTCTAGACATATAGTTGCTTTATATTCAACTGAATCTATACAGGATTATGGTCATTTAATTGAAATATGGAGAGAAAATTCAAGTGCCCTTAAAAGCATGGCAAAATATTTATGAATATTTTCAATGTGCTCTTTTATATTATTCTAATTCCATTCTACACTGACTGGCCTTCATAATTCAATATTGAAGTATTAATCCTTTCAAAGCGGTGTGATTTATTGAAAGCAATTGATTCAAGCAACAACAAAAAATACCTCTCTTTCAATGTTTACCTTGTTTCACCATATTGTGCATATTAGGTCTATTGCAAAACCACAATTTTGAATTTTAATGCAATAACCATTTGCCAACGATATTTGTATGCTTGCAAGATCTACCTGTCAATGAAGCTCTCATTCCATCTGCGCAGGTTAATTAATATCATCATCCCTACTTCATCCCGCCACTTAAATTGCAGCATCCATCAGTCATTTCCAGAACAAGAGCATTTGAAATCCCTGCACGGCTGGCTTCTCCCTCTTCAACGGTCCTCTATTGGATGGAAATCATGGATCATCACATACCCTTATCAACTCCTATTAAATTGGCAACATTTCTGGTTCTTTGCCTCTTTCTCCAAGGGTGAGTCTTTCTCTCTGCCTCTGTCTCAATCTGTCAGCCATCTCTATCTCTCTCTCTCTCTCTCTCTCTCTTTCTCTCCCTCTCTCACTCTTCTTTTCCCTCTCTCACTCTCTCTCTGTATATCTATCTCTATCTAGCTATATCCCTCGACTGGGTGATGAACAGATTGATCAAGAGGTACTTACACATTGCCAATCAAGGGAATTGGCCAAGTATGTGTCAGAAATATGCAGGCATGAAATATTGAGTACCTGCAAATCCGCAGGCCCAGCTAGATTTGATCGAAATCATTACATGAATCCCTCTCATTTCTCATTTTTTGGTCATTCCTTTGAATCACAGGTTGCATTCATGCATTTAGAACTACATCACCTTTCTTAAATGTAGTTACATTATATGTAAAGAGAATTTGATGAATAATACTGGAAAAAAAGTGCACTGATCCAATACTCTAAGGAAAAAAAAATCCCCAATATGTTCAATGTATTACATACTTCTCTAAACACTAATCTAATGTGAGGTTGGGTAAATGTAATAGATCTGTGTCTCAATGGCACATCTCACAAAAGGGGCTTTTTGTAATGTGAAATTGAAGTGCTTCTAATGTAATATACAGCCCTAATGCATATGGCAAGGGACTAAAATGAGACTGAAATAGTGCAGGTTAAGGGGTGACTGTGAAAAATGTCTTTTTCACTACAAACCATATTGGATATGTTTAACTCTAGTGTATATGAGGCAATAAAAAGAACACTTAGGATGTTCAGATATGCAAATTACTCTTCCCCTAAAAAGTATTTAAAGTAATACTTAGAATTCAATCACATGATAGTCTAGTGTATAAAAAACTTGGACATATTTTCACTTTTCTCCCTAAAATTAAAATGCAATACACTGAATTGTATCCAATAACATAAACAGTATAAGCAGTATAAGTACAGCAATTCTCTTTTCAATACATCCATTTCTTTCATTTTTTATTTTGTCACTATATTATATACTTTGAAGTTATTCATTAATTTCTGTGAGTTTAGATAATATAACAATTTTGCAAAGGATGGATAAACATCACAAAAATACAAGGCTTGCCTAATTCCATTAAACCTTTAGGCAGTTTGTCTAGTTACTTTTCTTCTAACCGAATTCAACCCTTCATAATAAAAGATGCAAACAAAAGCGAAACAAATTTGCTTCTTGTATTATTGCTTGCACGCTCAGAAAGCTACATATAAGATAAAATACTGTGCCTGATCAGAAAAACAAATAGAAAAAGCATGACCAAATAGAGTATAACTCAAATAATAAGGTGTGCAAATACCACTGAATGGAACTCATTAAGGCTTAACATTGTTTAACATGTCTGCTGACTAGTGTATATTTGTATAGGAATGGAACACATTATGGTCTGCACAAAATAAAGATATTTAAAAGTTTGATCAGGAATATGAGACATTTATAGCAAACAGTGAAATGGAATTACCATATAAATGCATTTTTTTTCCCCATAAACCCATGGCTTGCAGCCTCGAGCGCTATGTTGGTACTTATCATTAAAGGATGGTTGTCAGCCGTTCATTTTTTTTGGTGGTTTATATATATATCAAACACAACACACCAGGATATGTAGTGCCTAATAATATTTGTATTAAACTATCATTCATACCTACAGGTATATAATCCTTTGAAAAGTATTAGTGCAAAAATAAGAGCATTATTAAACATTAAAATCCGCTCATATTTACCTGTCCAGACTTAAATTATCTATGATTGATTTTACAAAATTTGCTTTTATTTTTCGATGTTTGAAGGTATTTAAGGCCAAATCGGCTACAATAACTTTCATATTTGAATTTAAGTTTGATCCTTCTCTTGCTCTGAATTTAAAAAATAATTCAGCATTGTAGGCAAAAAATGAAATAATAACTCATTTAATTGCTGTTGAGACAACATTCCACATGAGAATACATTCTAATACAAAGGAAGAATACAACAAATATTCAGACTTATGAACCCTATTGTATTTTCAGAGTTTTGAAGCCTCCTGGTATTGAAAATATGTGTTTCAGAATTATGAAACTCCATGAAAAGGAGTGCCCCGTTTTAACACCAGAAGTAACAAAAAAGTTCAGTTCTTTCATTTTCTGTCTGCCTCTCTCTGACAAAATCAAACGTAATTGTATCTTCTGAACAAACATGATAACCTTTAGACTGGAACATTGGCTGACAATGCACACATCATTATATTCTCCCAACAATGGCTATTCTCCACTTCTCTATTCCAATATGTCATACCCTCATGTTGTGTACACACGAGGGGGGAATATCTGGCTTTGTGTTTGCGATCTGGACTATGATGGAAAACAAACTCTTTCAAATGCATCATCTTTCAAATCAAACACTTGATTATCCAGTGACTTGGGATAAACTCATCTCTCTCTCTCTCATGAGGCGCGTCCTCATTAGCCCAAGTTCCCAAATGGCCTACAAAATTCTGATCTGAGACTATTATCCTGATGATACCTTCTCACTCTATCCATGGACTTACTTAAGTCCATGCTCTATCTAAGCTCATGCTAATTCATGAAGAAGAGGCTATTGGTGCAGGTTACTGATATTATTCAAAGCAAACTAGAAATCTTTCATTAAATAATCTACTATTTGAGAAGAAGCAGCGCATATAGTGCACCATTGATAATGCTCTAGGAAAAATTGTTAACTCTAAAGCAAATGCAAACTCCTCACATGAGCGGGAGTGAAACTTGGGCTAGTGGAAACAAGGACCTTCAAAGTATGGGACAACCAGTAATTTCACAAAAAGCTCTGATCAGTTTACTATCTCGTCTGAGCCTGTTTTGGGGCTAATGGAAATGAGCCTAATTGGTACAATCTCGTTTGAATTTGACCGTCAACCTCCCCCACTCGAAAAAAATCCATTATTCATGCTCGTTATGTTTACTCAGACTGCTTTTAATGCGCTCACACATATTTACATACTTACGAGACATGCTTAAAACAAATATATACATGCTGTTTCAAGCATCTTCCAAGAGCCTACATGTGTACTTTCAGCTTTCTTTTGATGTACATGACTTAAAGAGTTTCTATTCATCCTGGAGCCACTGACAAAGACTGAACACGATACTTGTGTATATATTACCATACAGTGTACCGGTAGATGAAAATGCAAACAGAACTCAGCTTTTTGTTTCACAATACACTATTGTAACCTCCAAAATTTCCCATCCCTTTTTTGTACCAGTTTCAAATATTGTTTTTAAAATATTTTGTCGATATTTCAAATGAATTTCGAAAGTTAACTGATTAAAAAATATGTATTCCCCAGTGTGTTCCAAAGTAGTCAACAGATAGGAATATCTCTTTCCCTAGTTGGGTTTGTTTGTACAGAATCAGCACAAATTTCTATCCTCCACCACATTAAAGGTATTACAAAGTTTTGGTATGGGGTCATGAATTTGGTTCAAATTAACATATTGGAAGCATATGCATTCCTACAATATACATTGATCGTTGTCGCGGTTGAAATCGAGTCTAAAGTTATGCAATTATAAATAATAAACTCTTTATGTTGTATAGCTCCCTCTCAAGGTCAAGATATTCATTTAGCAATGAAACAATGTTTCTTGACTGAAATCGACCGATTAGCTATTCCCGTTTGGAAATTATATATCCCAACTACATATTCTGAGATTTTCATGGTCGCAGCTACGATTGTACGGCCATAGGCGCTATTTGAAAATTTATCAAAATTTACCGGGAGCACCGGTAAATTTTTATATTAAATTTTTCTCGAAAACAGAAGTGTTTTAGGGGCTAATTTTTTTAGTGCTTATAATACATCCACAGGGGCATCCAAATATATCAAAATTGTAAAGATTCACTATCCACCCAATTTTCAAAATTTCCCAAAACTTTGTATTACCTTTAATTAAATTGAACGTCATATAGTATATGCTGCATCCTCTGGAGCGAGATATAAAGTTGACATTCCACGATCACAAAGTTTGAGCCCTCAGGTTGTAACGCTCTGACACATTGTGTCGCGTGTTTGCAAACTCGGTTGTATGACAGACCCATACAAAAGAGTACCAGGGTCTCTCATTTCAATATGCTGGACCTCTGGAACACACTGAACAGTTCTAGAGGACCAATGGGACACTGTGGAAGATTTTGTATGGATGGTGTATACTCAGTTGGCTTGTAGTGAATTGTAATGAAAAGACATAGTAATGCAGAAATGTGTTTTTGATCAAGATAAGATGTAATGAATCTATTCAAATTGATAAGAGTCTGTAGGACCACCCATAGGGTAAATTGATGGGCAATCGTGTTATAAAATATGACCAGAATTATCTGTGAAAAACCCTGCATTTAGTCTAAATGATGTTGCTTTTGTTGAAAAAATAAAAAAGGATGACTGCACATCCAATGTGTGGATTCAATTTTCATAACAAATTTCCCTGCATCCCATACAAACATATTATCAAAAAAGTAGTTATGCAAATGTATTTATATTGTATTTGTTTTGCTTCTTTCTCTCTCTCTCTCTCTCTCTCTCTCTCTCTCTCTCCCTCTCTCTCTCCCTCTCTCTCTCCATCTCTCTATATATCTATCTATTTATCTCTCTCTCTCTCTCTCTCTCTCTCTCTCTCTCACGCTCGCTCTCTCACTATCTCTCTCTCTATCTATCTCCCCCCCCCCCCTGCATGCTAACTCTCCATCATACTTTATTTCATATTTGCATCTATACAAAAAATAAAAAATGCAACTCCTCTAAAGGGGCAATAAAAAGATAATCACATAAAGAAAGTAATCAAGTATCACCTCACTCTACTGATGCAGTCCCTGCAGCTCTCAGCTTATGTCCTCATAACCTTCCACATTCAAAATCACATAACAGTCATCAAACAAAAGATATAAAGACAAACACTGCTATGATATTGCCCACGTCACTGCATTATCGAGGAAGAAATGTGTAGAGCTCTCTGCTTGCATGCCCAAACTCTAGGTGTAGATAATGGTATTATGGAGGGGCATCATCATCATCATCCTCGGCTCATGGCTTCAAAATGTGGAGTTGAAGATGAAGATAAACAAGAAAGCTCCAATATGGAGGATTCGTGCCATGTATCATACCCATTTAGATTCAAGCCAGGGGCAACGTTCAACGCAAAGCATAGAGAAATGGCTGTACTGTCCAAACAACGGTATATGCGAAGGGGTTGCATAATTATTGCGTTGGTTCGGGCCGTGAGCACAGAAGCCTTGGGGCATACCTTACAGGACATTGAACTACCGACAAGAACCTACAAGACTAATTAGATGATGTAATCCCTCGAGAAACACTTCAATATCGAACAGATATGGCTTCAAAGTCCTCTATGACCATTATCATTTAAATATAGTTTTTCAAATCTCTCTGATCATAAAATATTGATTTAAGTATTGATTATGTTTTTTTTTCTTTTTATTAAACAGGGTAGTCTCAAGCTTTCAGAGCCAAAACGATTGTCTAAAAAAGAGAGCCCTGTGTGACAAAGTAATACTGCAGAATATAACTTAATCGCACTTACATGTATATGTAGGTGGCTTAGCCTAAACTGCCTAATCTTCACATATGTTTGTTTTCAGCAGTTCTATATTTCCTGACAATAATATCATCATTCAATAATGATATTCATTGTATTCAATTATTCGGTTTATCTACAAATCACAATATTCACATCATATCTACATCAGCATGTTGTTTGGTTTGGTAACTTCATCATTCAATCAACACGTTAATGCACACTCTATTACAAAACGAAAGAGCACAGAGACATAAAAGTCGGCTGACTGTAAAAGAGCCTTAACAGCTTTGTATTGTCAATGACAGTAATGGCCTTCTTGCAAGCAGCCAGTGTCATGATAGCCAATTCTTCAAGTTCAAATATGAAGACTTTTTATAACTGTTTATAAATGAGCATTTACACAGCTCACTTTATAACGGTCTCTATGAATTTTCTTTCAGGGTTGGATTCGATGGTGACGATACCCATCCCTACGTGCCTTCCCATGCCCATTGTTAGTTGGCTTGGACATTCAAAACCGGCTGGTCAAGAGGCTTGTTTCCGACAGCAAACATCATGCGATCATATTTCCTAGTGGCTCGTCTCTATCAACAAATCCTCCCCACTCTAAACCCATTCCCGTTGTTTATCACTGCCCTACATATTTTTTTTGTCACCTCTGCACGGAATGGGTACTGGGCAAGATTTGTCATAGTAGAGAACATGTGATTACATATGTTTAAGCACATAGTTTGTAGTTTGTAATATCATTTTCTTTTTTTCTTCTTCTTTTCTCTCAACAAATAAAACTGTTTTTTATGTTTCCTTCATTATTCCTTGTTTTCATCCGATTTACATGTATAGAATAATCCAAAGCTTATTTGTTTCCATTCATCTCAAAAAAACAAAATTGTCCTGCTATATGCAACTGTAAGTAACGCAGGCAAAATATATTCCAACCCTTTTTTGCCCATCTATGCTCCTCCTTCCCCCCCCCCCTCTCTCTCTCTCTCTCTCTCTCTCTCTCTCTCTCTATCTCTCTCTCTCTCTTTCTCTCAGAGACCTGGCTTATTTACACAAAACAAATGACATTTTGAAAATATACTGAAAAAAATAAAATACAAACAAATGTTTGTATAACAACTGTCAGCAATCCTTCTCTATTCCTAATCCAACGCTAAATCACATAAAATGAACCTTTCTCCCTTTTGGGGGTCTCAATTCTATTGTGGTGAGACTGTCAGACAGGGATCAAGAGATTAGAGTGAAGATCTCTCTTCTTGTGGGGAGCGTTTAACAAAATCTTATGTCTTCGCTGGCGACTCAGAATTTACTGGGCGTGACTGGTGAAGTGACAGGATCACGAAATCTAAATAAATGTGCTGCAGTTGTTGTGCTACGTTTGTAATGAAAATGAAAGTGTGGCAGTGCATCTTCGAACATCATCAATCTTTTCTTTTCCTTCTTTCATTATAATACTGTTGAATCCAAAAGTTAGTTAGAAGTAATATTTGGTAAGATATAACTTTTATTTCTTTCATTAAAACAGTGTATAATTCTAACAAAACATGAATAATAAATTTAACAGAAAAGGAGACATATTTCCCAAAATACAACATGGTGACTTACATGTAGTAGGCCTTTCATTCATGTTGGTTATGACAGAATTGGCTACAACATACACTGGATACTGAAGCTGTTGAACTAATGGATATTGGATAATGCTAGATTTTTATTGATCAATTTAATGCATTTCGTCGCTGTTTTCACGAAGTGACGGTAGTGAAAAAAAATTGCATTCACTTTGCGTTACGATTTTCCTCACTACCGTCACTTCGTGAAAACAAGGACGATTTAAGTGGGTGATAAAATACCATAGCACCTGCTTAACATAGTTATTGACTGTGTATAATTCATTGCATGAGAGGTAATGTACTTTACATTGAAACTCACAACATCGAAATGAGATGGGTAGAATCAATACAGCACTTCTTCACTATGTTTCAATTCTAATTTTATACTACAGGTTTCAGTTCTAATTTTATACTACAGGTTTCAGTTCTAATTCTATACTACAGGTTTCAGTTCTAGTACAGGTTTCAGTTCTAATTTTATACTACAGGTTTCAGTTCTATTTTTATACTACAAGTTTCAGTATCCACAATAGCTACTAAAATGCACTTCCTCCCTATACTTGGTATCGCTTTTCCTCATGAGAAATTGATATTGATTGAATATTTCGCAAAATCATTCCAAATCAATTGATAGTGCAAGGCCAATCTTCATATTGATTTGTAACATGTAATCAGTGAAAACTCATTTAAAAATATAAAGTCATTACTTTTGTTGCCAAGACAAAACATTAACAACAAAACCAAGAATATGACCATTTTTTTACGCACCGATGTTCACATTGAAACGGATCACACGCATGAAAGCGTAGACCTTTCTGATAAACACATTAACAATCTGGGATTCTTCCTACTGAAATTGGACAGATTGTGTGCTTCATTTTGTGGTTCATTATTAACAAAAGCACCCCAAAAATGCCACCGGCCTGAAAACACTTTTCAATGACAGCCTATCTAAAGAAATATTCCATTAATTTTCCTTCTTTTATCCTCTTCTCTACTCCTATTATTCCTTTTGATTTTATTTCCTGTTTTTCTACGTTATCGTCTGAAAAGAAAACTCGGGCAGAGAGTTCACTGGATGCGCCAAGAACCCATCTGCTGTCATTCCCTTTTTACTAGATATTTTGACGAGTTTACAAGAAACCCGGCCCCCATCATGGGTGTATTTATGTTGATTTAGAGTCTATGGGATTGCTGTAATGCTGATACTGGTAATAGGGGACACGGATCATCAGCATGTTTTTATTTATGCAGCCTAATGGTCTGTGAAAGAAACAATATGTATCCATGGCAATGTCATGAACAACTATTGTCTGGAAAATAAAGAGAATGCATTTGGAAGATTGATTTTTGTTAAGGGCAATTTCATGGATAAACATGGGACGGATGCTCAGTTTATAAATCATAGTTAAATGAAGTTGTTTTAGCAAAGCATTGGTGATAGATAGATTCGAGTTTGATTACATTGTGTGTGTCTTCTTTATAATGTACTTATATATTTAACCACCGGGGGGGGAGTGAAATTTTTCTCCTTGCTCTTTCCATTAGTAACAGTAAATTGAATCCTTACATTGTGCTTTTTTTATAGCAACCAATTATTGGACTAGAACATGAATGACTGTGAAGTCTACCTGATCAGTATGTAACATGCACATGTGCAGATAAGGCATCAATTATGCATCCAAGTAACCTTAGTTCATGATCGCATGATCAAATTTGCTATGAATATTTATCTTAATTTTATTCTCTATAGACCTGTGATGGTTTATTTTTTTATGAATCACTGTGTAGTCTAGGGGTGCGTTTATCGTGTCTTGCCACTAGATATGTACATATTGAGCCCCACTATCGAACCCCTCTATACGAACATGATTTGCGGGATGTCGCGTTTATTGCCTCTTCACGATTCAAGATAAATCTCATTTCTCTCTACCAGGTTTTTTTTAATAAATTATGTTTAAACTTGTATTGTTTTATCTTGTTTTTTATGAGTCACTGTATATTATCTGCCTGATCAGTCTTTTATACATACACATGTACATCCAGGGTACCATTATGCATCCCACAGTGACCTTACTTCATGGAGAATAGTTTTGTCTGCCTGGAGCCAAAATGACTTCATATTTTACTTTTACATGAACATCCTTCAGAATCTAGACAACAAACTATGGTCACATCTGTTACATATTTATCTAATCTTATTCTCTATAAAACCTGTGATGATTTATGTTTTTTTATGAATCACTGTGTAGTCTAGCTTATCTGATGCCCACATGTGCATCCAAGGCACCATTATGCATCCTGTGGTGACCATAGTTTTTGGTGGGATCATTTGATCACATCTTCTATGAAATTATCCAACAAAATTCTCTACAAACCTGTAGTCTTTCGTTTTTCTTTAATGTTTTTATGAGTCACTGTGTAGTCTATAATGGTGCCCTTATGTGCATCCAGGGTCCCCGTTATGCATCTAATAGTGACCTTAGTTCATGGAGGATCATATGATCACATCTGCTATGAATTCATCTCATTTTTCTCTTCCCAAGCATCAAGTTGATGTCAACCACATGGAAATATATGCCGGAAACCATGGCATCTCCTATGCAATATCTTGGATAAGATATCACATATCACACATATATAGTATATTCATATATTGTATGGACTGTAAATTGTCAAATGAACAACCCACTTTCCAAGGATGCCATGTATAGTAAACAGTGACATTTCCTCAGAACAGTTTCTGTACATTCTTCGTCTTCACCAGAGCTCTCTGTTAGCTTTCCTTGCCATTTATTACAGCTCTTGAGAGCAAAATGTTCTTTTATTGTTCATTACTTCATCACTTGGTCAGAGATTTGGCTGTTCTACACGCATCATCATCCTACCGATAATTGCTCTATGGACCTTCACAAGGAAGGGAAGAGATGACACCTTATTCACTGCTATTTCACTGCGACAGTGTACAGAATATTTTCTACCCTGGGAGAATGGATACCTTGAAATGAAGTCCTTTCTTCCTGGTATTACTCTCAACAACATGCACAAGATGGGTAATAGAAGATAGAAGAATGATGATTCATTAGAATCTGTATACTCCTAGATAATCGCGACAAGGTTTTACCCCTGGAGGAATAACTTTTACCCCCTTGAGAATCCCAGTCTTGGTTTTATACATACTCCCCACAATGATACCATTTTCATTGAAATACTTTTTACCTCGTTGGTTCATATTGACACCCTCTTATCTTCTCTCTCTCTCTCTCTCTCTATCTCATCTTTCTCTTTGATTTCATATTCAAATATTAATTTTCTTTCCAAAAAGAGGCCTAGTACTGTCTAAACTATTTTTTAATTTGTTTTACCTCCACCCTCCTCTCTTTCTCTCCCTCTCTAACTCTCTCTCCCTCCCTCTCTCTCCCTCTCTCTCTCTCAGTCTCTCTCTCTCTCTCCCCCCCCCATATATTTCCATATTATCACTTTCTCTTTCTTGACCAATCACCCCTTGTCATTCATGCATCGACTACCCATCCTTTGATGTCATAAGGTTCTTCCTTTTATATTCATGCTCCATTTACTTTAATTTGGGGTCAGTTACCCTCTTGATCAAAGGAAAAAACATGTACTTGATTTCGATTTCCTTGTGCAAAATCAAGACTTTCTAACATCTTGGTTTGTGTGAAAACTTCTCTCCATCAATGGCAACTTCATTTGATCAAAGTTTGTATAAGACTACTTTACAAAAATAAGCTTCATTCGGTAGTAAGTAATTCTGTTTATACTATAAGGTTCATCCTTTTATATTCATGCTCCATTTACTTTAATTTGGGGTCAGTAACCCACTCAATCAAAGGAAAAAACAGGTACTTGATTTTGATTTCCTCGATAAAAATTCCTGACAGACTTTCCAACATCTTGGTTTCTGTGTAAACATTTCTTCATCCGTGGCAACTTCATTGATCAAAGTTTGTAAAAGACTACTTTCCAAAATAAGCTTCATCCGGTAGTACTTGTTTCTTTTCTTAGCAGAGTCTTTGGTTAACTTTTTAACTTTTAAAAAACCTGCTTGTGCAGCGAAAAATGACCATCATCAAATACAAAATAACTTCAAATACTTGAACATCATGACACTAATTTGAAATCAGATTGGCTTATTTGCAAAATCATTCTTATTCCATACTGTTACTCCAAAAATATTTTGACCTTATGGATCACAAAAGACTAACACATTCAATCTCTGATGCTACACCTGCAGCTTGGAGATTTCAGGAACTGAGCAATACAACAGTCAAATGACCTTAACACATATATTTTATTTATTTTATTTCATTAAACACAATCAATAAGGAGACAAAAATAGAGTTCTGCAACAACGTTTATAAAAAAAAACACAATCAGCATTTCAGTGTTGTGAATGGGTGTGAATGAGTGAGAAAGCCAAGAGCATTTCCTCACCAGCTCAACACAGCAAGGCAACACAGTTTGCATGGCGTGAATACAGACACGTGGGTTCGTGCTCGTTTCATCACCATCTGCAAGTACGATGTTCATTCAACTATTCCACGTTTCAATAGAATCACACTTCATGGTCAACCATTGTTCACATCACAACTATTTATCATTTTATAAACGCATTAAAGGTGGTTTGGAATTGGCCCGCACAGCTCCATTCACAACTTCATCAAAAGTGCTGAGAAATATAAAAGATTTCTCAATTTTACGAGGACCTCCTTTTTTTGTATTTTTTTAACTAACATCTGTTATATGCTTCTCAGAACAATTTTTATAAAAGATTCATAAATTTGGAATTTACTGTATCCTACCTTCTGTTCTTAATGGTTTCAATTACTGTTTTCAGAGAAGTTGTTTAAAAAGGTTTCTCTTTTAATAACTAGCCTTTCCAAGTACCAAATTGAGTTCTTGAAATAGCCAACTAAGCAAGTGAGAAAGAAGGGCATTATAAAACTCTTCTCATTTTACACAAAGTTCCTGCCATTCTGGCTCTAAACATAAGGTGAAACTGAGGGATAAAACTTATCAAACTAGCTTCTTTGTATTAATTTAGAACAATTCATCCATGTTGAAGATGACTTTTCAACTTTCTTTCAACACCAACATGAGCTATCCTTCTCTTCCCCCTGCCAGCATACAATAAAACAGGGCAAAATGCAATCACAAAAGCTCTCTCCCTTCCCGCATCAACTTCATAAATCCTTTCGTAACAAACTCTTTTTACATCTCTTGCACACACGTGTCCTCAATCCCCTCCCAGGGCTGGTGGAATTTATCAATATGATTATTCCAAATACAAACTTGGAGTATGAGAGACCCCATCTCTGAGGAGAGGATTATCCTTGTCACAAGAAAAGCGATGCTAAGAGCCTCTATGTGATGCAAACCAGTATGATCAATATGGGGTGCGTTACCACTGCTACTGGTCATTCATATGTTACTCACTGAAGAATATGCGAAAGGAAGGAGTATGAAGAACATGGGAACTTACTCATTTTAAAAGTGCAATATTTTTGCCTAAGAAATTAGAACAGTCAATGAATATTGATTTCATAAAAAATAAAGTTTATCGTAGATTAATGTGTCTCTCCATTGAATCATTCCCCTTCCCCTCTAATCCACTACCTCACACACACATATACTCTCTTTCTCTCTCTCACACACACACATTCTCTCTCCCTCCCTCTCTTCCCCCCCCCCCCCTTTTCTCTCTCTCTCTTTCTCTCTCTCTCTCTCTCTCTCTCTCTCCATTTCATTCTTTTTCAATCTTTCCAGTTGTTTCTTTCTCTGTCCCTCTCGCCCTTCCTTTTTTCTTCCTTTCACTCTCTTATTCTTTACACATTAAACCTCTATTATTTTTATCAGTATAAGTGGAGCATAACTTCAAACTTGAAGCCTTTTAACATCTCTGTATAGGATCTACAATGCAAGCTTTGTGTGTCAAAGACTCGAAGCATTCTGAAACTAAAATTTGAATCAAAGGGATTTGGGGAAACCCCTGCAATCTCAACAAGACACAACAGGGGGAAACAAATGCTTTTACAAGTAATCCTGCCCAGTAGCATCACAAAGTCCGACCGAGTGGATATAGCCAGACACGCCCCCAATACAATACCGTATCAGTAGTATATATTTCGTTATCTCTGCATATTGCAGTATATTCTACAGATGATATAATGTAAATGTACAGGAAAGCTGTGTCATCATGGGAAACATATACCCAAGCCCTTCTAGATCCTCATAAGCCATATCTCCGCCCATGTTTTACCTCCCGCAGGAAATGCATCATCAAAGATGCTTTTCCATCAAAGTGGTTTTATTCCACTCCACCATGACCCAGAAATCACTTTAGTCTGCTCTGATGGTGGCAGGGGGGTTCATGTGTTGCACTAATTTATGCAATCTTAGACATTCTCTAAAGCCTGTACGGACATGATGCCTGAAAATTTCCCCAACACAAACAATATTTTGCAGCATACAGTATATACCCTAAAACAATATTTCAATTGGATCTATGTTTGCAGTTGCTTAACACATCCCACGAGTCAAGCGACACCACTTTCCAGTGAATCCAGCAGATTTAAATGAATTCATCATTCTATTTATCTTTCCGTCCCACTGTCCACCCATCCATTTGTCTGTTTCCGTCTTCACCCATTCCGACTCCCAGAAGACCCTATTTCTTCACGTTTCTCTCCTGTAAACACCATTCATCAGCGTTTCTCTGCTCCACGTCAGAAACGTTGACGGTAATCCGCACGATGCTGCCCAGGGGTACAACATGTCTCCCTCCCTCCCTAAAATCCACGAGACAACGGGCGCTGGGGCATGCTCGGACTGCGACCGCAACAACTCAGACTTGAGATTGGAGGCTATTTTATAAAACAGTCTTTGTTGATAAATTTATCCTCACTAATAGACATTCTAGTGTTTATCTTCACTTCACAAAAGCTATTTCAATATTAGAATTGTATTACCCTAAGGGTTAAGAACTACCATAGTTCCACTTCCTCGATTAAACAATGGATTGCATTTTATACCGACAAAACTCCATTCAGACATCACGAGGAGAGGCTTAAATCTTTAAAGGTTATTATTTTATTTTAAATATATCAATATACTGCTAGGAGACCATGACCACAAAATAGTAGATAATACCTTTAAAATGTTTTATTTTATATTAAACATGAACATTTCATGGGAAGCAAGATAGCCCAAAATATACAGCTAGAATGAATACTCTTTGGCTAAAGGAATAAATAGCTACATGATTTATTTTTTTGAATCACACTTCTGTAAATAAATTTGAAATTGATGTCAAATACACGGGAATAACAAAAGAAGAAGGAAAAACCCTCCTTTGAACGAATACCTAGAGAATTTCACATCTCCAATTTTGTAGTATATTTTAGGATAGAAATAAGCACAATTTGACCATAAGAAAAGACAAATAGTACAAAACCTTCCAGACATTACACTAGTACACCTTTCAAAGGTAAGAATGCATCGACTGCACCAAGTTTAATTAATAGACAGGGAATTGCATTTCTTCCCGTTCTTGGCTGACAGCAAAATAAACTGTGTTACCCTGAAAAAATAGAACACCTCGAGTTCAGAAGGGTAAACGGGGAAGAATGGTGATTGCCAAGTAATTGCTTCTCATCTTGAGGCTATCAATCAAATTAGGAAAATTAAAGATCTCCAAAATACTGAATTATTATGGCACATGTATTCTTCGCATTCTTATTAGATTAAAACAATTAGTTAATGAATGTTGGTCTTTAGGGAATCATATGCCCTATTGCCCTTGCCATATGAAAGCCTGAAGAGGCATCATCATTAAGTTCATTAGTGCCTTTTATCTCAGTAAGGAGTGCCTATCTTAATCCCTTCCAGCCCCCCCCCCCCCCTCTCTTTCTCTCTCTCTCTCTCTGTCCCTGTATTTCATGTGATCACACTCTTTCTCTCCCTATTAATCTATTCCTGTCTCTCACTTTCTTCTCTCTCCTCTCAATTATCTCTGTACCTAATCCCTTTCTACTTTTTTTTTCTTTTCTTTCTTTTTTCTTTTTCCTAAATCTCGTGTTACAAATAAGCTCATATGTAACAAAATCAACACGATACCATATCAAACACACACTTTTACATGATACTATAGTCTGTCAAGGACAAGTCTGTAATTTAAGACTATTCCCTATTAACCACCTGACCCCAAACTACAAGCTAGGTCATTGAACCTTGCCATATAGCCAGCTATTATTTCTATTTTTCACCATCCTCCCCGTCGTCGTATGAGCTCCACGGCCGCCGCCGGAAACACGCTTTTAAGGGCAGGTGACGGCCAAAGTGTGAAGTAGGGCCACTTAACCCGGACCATGAAATTTGAATAAGCAACTCAAATACAAGAAGATCCCCTTTATTGAATCGCACAGAGGATGCCATGTAAAGTGTGGGAGTTAATTTCCCCCTTACTGAAAGGCACCACCTATAACATATGTGATAGCAGCCGGATAATAGTTTAAAAATCTAAGGATGATGGTCATGAAACGTAAGCCGTGAAATTTGGTATAGGGTATCAGGATGCATTGACTGTACCTGGGGAGTGGGGATGGGAGTGGTGGGTACTGGAAGGGGGAACATTAGGGACCAAGGCACCGGAGTAGGGGGGTAAATGATACCAGGGGGGTAAAGGATACCAGGAAGTGGTGTAGAGAGGGGTACATGAAACATGACATGGTAGAGGAACAGGTTGATATCTTATGAAGATGGTTGTAATGGTGAAATGAAACCCAGTGTCATATGGCAATTTCCCTTCCAGCCATCTTTACAGTAATTAAGTCTATGAATGCATGCCAATCATTCCCCTGTATAATGCTGTCAAGTCTCGTCTTTGATGGGTGGCTGGCTTCATGGATCCTTTACTTACTAACATAGACTTTAAAGTAATGGTAAAGGGCCACCTTTGGAAGGGATTTCATGGCTTCTCTCAGTCAAATAGTCTTTTTAAGGCTCAACCCAAAAAACTCAACGTTACTAGAGTTGACTCAATCATCTGTTTAGAACCAGAAGGGTGATAACCCATAGACTAACACGCAGTTAATGCCCATCTGGCTTTCAACAGATGAAATAATTGGAAGCAGACTAGCAAAGGAGTATGATCTCTTTTTAACAAACTTGACTGATCTTCATAGCAAGTTCTGACAAGATTTAAGAGGATAATGGCCTGGGTACAGTAAAATCAATAGCTACCACCTCTTTGAATCCCTTTAAACATTTTTCATCAGAAAAGAGCATTTAGATGAATTGTGCTCCTAGCCTCCGACGAATTCTTACCATGACCAGATTATTTTTTCTCTAGGAGAAGGGAATGTAATCAATGTATGCATTCCTTGTGAAAGAAACAAAAAATCTGATTTCAAGATTCTCTGTAGAAAACAGGAAAATATTGAACCTGAATACTGATCACCCGAATTCAGCCTGCACAAACACGAAGTAGTCAATATTAGATGTCATCGTCTCCATGAAATATTTCCATCAGTCTTGGCTGTGCATCCTGCCCTTCTTCTGAGGGCGTCCAACTTGCAACTATCAGGTGTCAGCCCTCTTCCCTTCGGATGTAAGTGCCCGCTTTATTTTACGCATGGTTTGTGAGAGGAAATAAGATACAGTGTTTCCAGGGAAGTATATACCGTCGAAAAAATGGCATTAATAATAATTTGGTGGGATTGAATTCCTGCAGTAGGCGTAACTGCGTTTATTGCGAGGGGATTGTGTTTGCTTAGAAGCCAAAGTTATAAGCTGACATAATCAAGTTGTGTTGCCCTTCTCGGGGCAAGTCTGCTGGCGAGTAATTATTCAGGATTAATATTTAGAGGGAATGTTTCTAATGGGGTCCAGAAACACGATACTCTCGATCAATCATGTTTTCCACTTGCAACTGTATATGGGAGCAGCCCAGCCCAGCCCAGCTGAGATGCAAATCAAATAAAATTCTATTTGGGAGACTCTCCTTTCATTGACTCCTTCATTTACAATGACAAAAACTTGGGACTGCCCTTTTCCAAGATTTAAATTTTCAGGAAAAAATGTATGAACTCAGAAGAGAGCATAATGTTATAATTTGGTCATGCTAGCTAATCTGTGGCAACGCTTTAGGCAAGCAATTATCAGGATTAAGGTAATTCACAGCTAAAACAAAGGAATAAGGAGTGCAGTCAAACCAGCAAGACCTATTCCTCTGAAGTTTTATTCAATTTTGTTTAGTTTTTACATTTGGGAATTTCTATTGCATTCTAATTGGGACGACCATTGTAATTTTGTTATACCGGTATTGCTTTTGTATTTTGATGATGGTATTAAAATCATATTGTAAATATCTGATTACTTTGTAAAACATACAATATCAGCCTTGAGCTGCATGCCTTGAGTGATGAAATTTTGTATACATATTTGTAATATATATTTAGATTTCTTTGACATTGGAATAATGTCATTGTCATGTGTAGAAGCATATAATAGGCAGGAATTACAACAACAACAAAATTCTTAGCTGCTTATCAGTATTATGAAATGTATTTTTTCCAACGTTAGTGACTCTCTGGCTTTCACAATAGGCCCATTTACACAGCCCAAACACCACTTTTAAAAATCATCTATTTTGGGACTACCATTTACACTACTGGAATACGCCATAAAAACCCTGTCAAAATTTGCCCATACCAATTTTGTGATGAGTAGTGCGCATGCGCCCCTCATATCCTGCATGCGTTAGCACGGTTGCAGTGTAAATGCAGCTAGTGAAAAAATCAGGAAACATCTGAACTAAGCCTGAGAGGCTGAGACATTCTTAAATGATTGAAATACAAACAGAGCTGGAATAAAAATCACTGAAAAGACATGTTGGATACAAGAAAGCATAGATCAAACAGGCAAATTAAAGAAAGCTATCATGAAAAACAAGAAATACAGAGCTGACAGGTAACACCAACAATACATGTACACACAAACAAAACCCTCTTCATAATGCTCCCCTGTAAGAATCTGTGCAAACATACTGGTGTAAATATTTTGGAAGCTACCAATATTCAACCAAGCTTTAGAGAATGAGAAAATTCTCAAGTCAATTTGCTGTTTGTTTACTATTCCTCTGCTTTTGAAGGAGCACGCTCCACTCCCCTTTAAAAGCACTGATTATCTTCATTGTCAAACTACCCAAAATATACCAACTCCTTCTTCCGCCCCAATAGGCCTGTCTCCATCAGCTCAAGATTGCCAAATAGCCTGCTATTTCTGAGCTCGAGACTTCACCCCGAAACTTGAAACTCAAGCTCGGAAAATTAGCTAGAGTCTTCGGGCTGGTGAAGACGCACCGGACAAATAGCGGGATACTTTTCCAAATAGGGGGATATTTTGCAAACTAGCCCAAAATATCTTGGGATGATTATCTCAACCACATATACCGCTAATTGCAACTTCAGGTTGATGAAGACGCAAATTAACTGGATAATTTGCGATCGGGATAGTTCAAATAGCTGGATATTTGGCAATCTCGAGCTGATGAAAACAGGCCTAATCCCTTAGGTTCATTCAGTGTAATTACCCCCTCGCTCTTTAAAGGGATTAAAGAGATCTTGGCAAAGTGTAAAAGTAAAGTAAAGTAAAGCAAAGCAACCATCCAGCTCTAAATCTAACAAAAAGCCAAATTGAAAAACAACTGTATTTTGGGCTGAGTGTTCTGCTATTAGCTCAAACATAAAAAGGAAAGAAAAACTAACTTTCTTGTCTCCATTCATACTGCTGAAGTACTTGCTTCCTCAAGTTGTTGTTGCTTAAAGTTTAATTCCTGCCCCCCCCCCCCCACACACACACACACACACACACACAAAAGGGGGGAACCTGCATACAGAACCTAAAAATTGCAATTCTGATTCCCTGTGAAAAAATGTATTAGGTGGAGCCATATCCCAATGTATCCTGATCATTATATCTAAATATCAAATGGAACATAATAATTTCTTCTGCAGTCTTTCAAGATAGGAGTCTATACTTGGAACGTGAACTTTAACTGGCTGCTCTTGTTACCAAAACCATCCCGCAAAGGAGAGAGAGAGATAATAGATTGATTATTTGAAACAATCTACTCTGACTTTTGTGGGATATAAATCCTCTGAAAATTGTGATGGGTCATATCAACAGTGGATATGACATGTTTCCAATCACCACTTTTCTGCTTCAAGACCTTTCCTGATCTTGCCTTTGACCTTTGACCTCTTGGCTAATATATCTTGGTCTGTTGATTGGTCAGTGGTCTGGGTCACTGGACATGATATCAGAATGGCAGACACAAAGGAATGGAATCCTAGCAGCAACTGTCATATCTCACTCATTAGATTTGGGAATGGCCCTGGAGTAGAATATTTCACAAAATTATTTTCGCCTTACTATCAAGAGTGGAATTCAGCAGCAATTTTTATGAGCTAGCCATGGGATGAAAGATGTGTCTGGCTTGATAAATCTGTTGGTATCTTTTTTTCCTAATGGTTGGCTTCCATTCATTTATCATCGATCCCTACAGACTATGCATTCCACCAAGTCTTTTTCCTTCATCAAAGTTTTGCTCAAGCCACTGGAAGTAGGGCCTATGGGCCACCACTAAAAGATTGAATATGAAGTATCCCAACTCTGTTGATGTTCATGTTTGAAATGACTTAGAGCAATAATAAAGCCAACTATAACACTACTGATTTGTACAATGCTCATTTCACCTTAAAGGTACTATGTCCCTTTTGCAGCCAACCTCAAATTCTGTAGAACTTTGCAGGAATTATGAATATGTCATGTATGTCCTATCTGTGAAATTTAAACGTTAGCAGTGTCCTTGCATTCAAATTATGCAAGGAAACCTGCTAGACTTCACTGTCAGACACTATTGAGTGACTGACAGGCTTTTTTTCTTCTTTGGTAATAACATACATGAAAAGAGTTGTACAGGGTACATGAGCATTTGTCTACATCAATAACCCACTTCTTGTGATGGCCAAGATTAAACTGATTGAATCTTTGCGCAGCATAAAACGTATGACCATTCGGTACAATTGTCTGAAAATCAAGACTATTACTTTTGGGCTCTATAGCCCTAAAGTCGATTTGACAACTGATAGTCGTTATTTTCCCACTTGAAGACATTTTCAAGCCCCACCTTTTCTTAGGGAAGTTCTAAATCAGTATTATCTTTCAAATGCAGTTGGAATTTAACTTTTGCATTTTTTGGCCTGCAAATGGGACATAGTACCTTTAAAGCCACCATCTACACCACCCCCTCCCCCCCCCCCCAAAAAAAAAATCCTGTTGCACAGCTAGGACACCATTAACTTTTATTGGCCTAATTACTTAATATGTTGAAGCACACCAAAGTCAAAGCCAGTCCAAGGTAAACATTTTCTAAAAACCCAATTCTCTTTCGGCTAAGAGGACAAAGAAGTTTAATCTTCTGCACTTTCCAAAATCTTTATTTACAATTCGGAAGTCTGTTAACCATGAACCGACTTATACACCGGTCTTTGTATCCCCTCCTCCTATGACTTTCCAGTTAGTCTTGTTTGAAGACTATGACTGAAAATATGCTTTTCAGTCACTTATATTACAGATCTATAATGAATTTCTAGTTTTTTCTTTAGATTGTTCATGTTTTTAGCAATAGGACACTGTTTCATACCCCCTTCAATTCAATTCAATGAATATAAAGCCCTGTGCTTATGATTCTAGTTTTAAAATGTACGTTTACATTGTAAGCCCTACAACATATAAAAACATAATCTATCCGGAAAGAAAAAAAAATATTATGATTTTTATGAAGAGTTGATAACCATTTTCAGATATAACTTTGGTAAGATGGGTTCAACAAAAAATTCTCTTTGTCATACAAACGTACATAAACATAAACATTTCTATGTCCTATGAATGTGAAATAATATTGTACCCATCTCCCGTCAATCACCTGCACAGAGCAGCATGAATCGGTAGACTATTTCTTTATTCCCCTTCCCCCTCCCTAAGAAGCAGACAATAAACGTTTTGAGGCTTCTTTACATACACGTGACCTTCCGAGTAGTTGGAGCCTGGGCTCTAAACAGGCGTAGGGCCACGGTGCAATTAAAACCCCGAAAAGTCGTAAAAGCTTTTGAATTCGTAACGGCTATCAAGGCCCTGTTCGAACAGAGGAGCAAAATTCGTCCAAAATTCACATTCGCGTAACTCCCTTATTTTAGCTTTAAAGTTCATAAAAATTTCACAGCACATACAAAATCATGATATTATTCTTCAAATGAATTTTCATTCCAAACTGTAATGTATTTTTAAAGATATGGGTATTTTCCTGTTTCAGAGGTCTGTGAAAAGAGGCTTCGTTTGATTCCCGTGATAAGTCTGCGACGGTATAAAAATCTAATCGATTAATATTTTACTAGACTTTAAACTCCAGTCTCACTCTCTGCGAAGTTTCGAGATGGCGTCATTAGTAGTTTCGTGTAAAACTGCTTTCAAAACTGGGGAAAGATTCATGAAAAGACTGGGAGCTAAAACTATAGACGACAGAATCGACGCTGTTTGCGCATGCGCTGTTCGCATCACGGGCCGTCTGCCAGCGCTCAGCCAGCTGTACACTAGCACTGAACGGTGATTGTTTTCACGCTGCAGAACGTTTTAGCACGTAAGTTTAGACCTAATTTTCACCCTTTTTTCTTCCTGAATTATGCTTTTGATTATTTTATTACAAACATAATTGATAATAGCCCTTACCTTCGTCATTATAAATGCTTACATGCTCATTTAGGGTTCTCCGAGCACAGTTGCTTCGCATCAACACGGCCGGTTGTGCACACGCATATCTGCAGTACGGTACTATCCTGGCTGTGTATTAAAAACTGTTCTATTGATTCTCAATATTTCAAACACCACCAAAACTCAACTAATTTCACTAAAAATCGGTAATTTTGTGACAATTGATGACACTTAAATAGCAGTAAAATACAATTTTTTTCAACTTACCGATATTAAAAAGAATAATTTGAAAATTAAAATCGTGAGTGTACTGTCAAACTTCCCGATCAGCCGCATCGTATTCGTTGTGTACATTAGTGTGCAATAAGTATATTGACTATTCATGTTTGCAATTGCTGCCTCTTTACACGTAGTGCAGCGTAAAAGGTCAATACGCATTGACTCTCTTGCTGGAGTGGTTGTGCAATGCTATGCAGTGCAATGCAGTGGGTTGTTGTGCATTGAATTGAGACGTTTGATGCCTGATCAATATATAATAATAAAGTTTCCAAAGGTTTTGGCAGCTAGCTCTAAGTTGGCAGGGCCATTATATTGCACAAAACTCTTCTCCAGCGACATTGTTTTTATTTGTGGTCGTAAGGCCCATGGGTCATTGATTAAATTAGAGACCTTAATTATTTCGGGCAATCCATCTTGTTTTCTCTCGCAAGCCAATGCAAACTGAGAAGAAAAATTCGCTTTTAATTTATACTGGTGGTTGTGGCGTTGTGCATGTTTTTATTGTGACTTGTGTGTCTGGACATGGTAATAAATTAGGTCTAATTATATCGCCATATATAGCGCAATGATCTAGGAGTAGGACCTTTGTCCATATTAATTCCATAATCACTATCCTGAGTCCTGAATCTGATGTAGTTTGCTCTCTATTTTTCCCCAACAGACAAGTCACTGTGCATCCAAGAAGAGCCATCCCCAGGGCAAGCCTGTATCTAGGCTCTTTCCTTTTCCCTGCCTGGGACCTGGGGAAACTTACACACAAAGTTATGCATATTCGAGGACCAAAGTGCCAACAGAGATTTATCGCAGACCATGATGTCTACCTTCATGTACGCGGCTGATGAAACTTTCCCCTTCATTTTTCACGACTAAGCAATAGGGAATTCAAGTCGGGTAAGAATTCATTTGAGCGATACATAAAATCTTACATAATATTCTTGATATGACTAAAATAGTTTGCTGCTACAGAACTTTTGTAAAAATTATGAAAATAGTATTAGTTATAACAGTGAAACAATAACTACATGTATGTACGTTTAAACAAAAGAAAAATATTATCAACTACCCTGATATGGTAATGAACAGTGCCATGAAAAGTTGGCAAACTGGTGACTTTATAAATTATATCTTTTATATTATCCTGAATGCATAATGAGGGTCCCTTACTCCTCAGTCCTCACTGAATTTGTGTTTTGTAAACACATCCTTTTAGAGAGTTGGGAAATTTTTAATGTATGCCCATGATGGCCATGAATAGTGTTTGCAGTTCCTTTTTAAATAAACGTAATAGAAACCTTTTTAATAACTTTTTTTTTTGGGGGGGGGGGGGAGGGTTGAAAGGAGAGAGAAAAATCCCACCGAGTTAAAATGTCTACAATGGTGGAATGGGCCTAACTGTAATACTCAAATGACGTCAGATTTATTATCAATATCATACATGTAACAAGGAATAACCAAGTTTTTAAATTTAAATTTCAAGTATGATAATAGTTGTTATTACAATACATATAATAGTTGAGTTGTATTTTCTTTTTTTTCTTTACAGGATTACTGGCACCGAAGAAGAGCCCTGTATGGCCTATTCGTCTCCTCTTCTGTTACATTTTGTACCTCTCCCAGGCTCTTCTCGTCCTCCCTGATGACAGTCCCTGACACATTCTGCCAGAAGCAAGGATGCAAGCAACAAAAAAGAGCCATTGAAGCTGGTGCTTCACAAAGACTGTATTATAGTCAGGTCGCTTAGCGTAAAATGTATCGATTATCGTTACTTGCCAGATAAAAGCACCATTTTTGGTACAGGGCTTCCTTAGGACTTACTTAACAATATAAGGCTAGGAGCCCCCGGCAAAAAATTAATGTAAGGGAGTGGGGGGCGGGGGCGTCTTTTTGGAGCCCCAAATAATTTTATAACATTGATTTGTTGTTGTACAAATGCCATTTTTGGTACAGAGCTTCTTTATCTTTTATGCATCAATAGACATATATTTTTGCAGTAAGCCTACTCCATGTTTTCCCCCCTTTTCAGACCGATGGTAGGGAATATGGTCGGTCATGTGATCTGTCACAACCACCTTCAAATTATTGATATGTTTAACTGTAAACATATCTTTAGCATATCATGGGATCATTGTGAAAATGTGTATAATAGCAAACCTGATTATGAAGAAGATCATTGATAAATGATTTGTTTATACGGCTATGTAGCACCTATTCAGTGTGTCATATTAATCAGTTATTTTATTTGTTTTGTCGGCTGAGTTTACGATGTTCATCACTTTCAAATGTATGCCTTTCAGCAGTTTATGCTAACAAAGGATTATTAAAGAGAATGCTTTACCTTTTAAAATAATTTTCCATAAACTTTTCTTTTAATGTGTAGCATGTTGATGGATGTGGTGGTGTTATATTAAAAACCTGATTTATTATTCATCATTTTAGTGCTTTAAAAAAATAAGGTCTGAGCTGAAACACACCCACAATCATGGGATATACATTTTAAACAAGTAGACTGAGTTATGGACACTAAATTGAATTTAATATGTATTTTATTGCAATAAATTTATATTCACAGCTCAGCTCAAGGGATGAATTACAGTGAAACTCACAAGACAAATGACATAAACATATCATAAACATTAAAACACGAGAAATTCATGAAATATGGAATACCCCCCCCCCCCCCCCCACCCCAAACAATAAAGTGGCGAGAGAGAAAAGAGTACAAGAGAAATATTTGCATGTATGTTGCAGAATGATTTCAACAAATTAACCCGAACCCCTCACTAATTTCTGACCCCCTCCTAATATATATATATAATTATATAAATGTATACACATTACATCTTTTATTTAACATTACTTTTTATTCCATTAAATCGATGTTACGTCTAAACATTAACACGGGATATACATTTTAGACAAATATACAGAGTTATGGACACTAGCTTGAATTTAAAATGTATTTGATTTCAATAAATTTGTATTCACAGCTCAAGGGTTGAATTATAGTGAAATACTCAAGGCAAAATGACATAGACAAGAAAATTATCAAATCGCGAGAAATTTATGAAATACGGAAGCCCCCCCCCCCCCCCCCCCCCAAAAAAAAAATAATAATAAATGGTGAGAGAGAAAAGTGTACAATTTTTGCCATGTATGTTGCAGAATGATGTCAAAAAATTAATCAGAACCCCTCACTCATTTTCGCCCCCCCTTATATATATATATATATAGATATAGATATATATACATATCAACTCATATCTTTCATCTATCACTACTTTGTATATTATATACACATCGGGGGTGAGGGCCGGGGAGCCTAATTCTTGAATGTGGCTGATGTGGCTGCTGCAGTCCACGTCCAGTGACCTCTAAGTTACAGTTGTATCTGTTTCTGTTTCGGTTGCGTCGGTATACTCAGGTTTAACTGTACTTCACCAACTCGATCGACCACATATCTTCACAGTACCCTAACAATGCATGTTTAGAATTCATGTTTGGCTAAAACAAAAGTCGACATATTTTTATCAAAAGATGCAAGGAGTTGATCAAACCATACACACCGAGTCCAGCTCACTCAGCCCTGCACACACGCGCGCGTCCACGCACGTACGTATTACTCTACACAAAGGACTACCCGCGAGAGGTAACCATCATGCATGTAACCCTATAGATGGGACTGGACTTAAGCTTACGCGAACGTTTCGCCATTGGTCGTCGATGACATTGCCTTCGTTTGATTCCCGTGATATCCCTGGAAAAAATAGTTATGAACAGAAATTTCGAGGAGAGCTTTGATATATTTTTATTTATCATTTACGAAAGTATTGGCCTGGCGTCTAGACGGAAAATATGAAATATAATGCAATATTTTCAGCCAAAAAAAAAAAGAAAAATGGCGCTTCGTTTTGCCCAGTTTTTGCATATTAAAACGAGATTTAACTACTAACTGCAATCATAATGAGTTAGAACAACTCTTCTTCTTCAATTTGACATTTCAATCATTTCATTTGGTGGTTTCTAAAGCGAGATCTCACAGTTTTGCTAAGTCTCTTTAGTAGCGGTTTGGAGTAAACAAGTTGTTTACTTTATGCAAATTAGGCTTCAAGGACGAAAGCTTTCGCACCGATAATTATACCCTAGCCCCGTGCCTGTAAAAGGGTAGGTTAATCTTGACCGCAGGGTCAGTCCTCCCCCCTTCTCTCTTCTATAGACATGGTGGAGACAACCCGGTTTTATTGGGGGAGGGGGAAGAGAGGGGGCTAATAGCCATGAAATTTCCTAGATTTCTATTCCGGTTTCTTTCAGAACACTTGTAATGGAATACTATTACTAGACATTGGTAAGAAGCTGCCAACTCTTTCATCTTGTGGTTTCCTCTTTGTTTGTTGCAGGTTTTCTTTGTATTTTATAGTACTTTTTTGTCAACAAAGAAAGTTTACAAGTTTTTCATAGAGTTGATCAAGACCAGAAATGGGTAATTTGCAAAGCCGTTGTGTTGCACCATGGAGTAGGGTCCATGGTTGCACAAAGCACTCCTTCCATCAATTATTGCTGCGCATTGTTTTGTGCAAAATCGCATGTGGCAAGTAAGTGGCCGTGCAGAGAAGCAGAGAAAGCAACCAAAGTGTTAGGCAATGTGAACAAAAGCCTCTTTCATTTTAATATCCCTTTCAAACGTGAACCAACCACCAGCCTGTTGAAGAAGACACTTCCGATTCTGTTCTCTGCAGCCCTGGAGTGGTGATCACCCAGTGGCACTTGACAGGTTTCCCTCACCTATGTCAAGTGTTTGGATTAACCCCGTCTTCCTTCATTGTTGAGAGATACTGGTTTGTCTCCAGCATGTCTGAGACTGTTTGGTCATCGCAGCGTGTAGTCAATCCCTGATCAATTAGCACCTTGGGGGCAATTACTACTACTCTGTACAAAGTTCAAGCGAGCTGATAGTATATTGTAAGCATTGGATACTATGCAGAGCCTATTAAACGTGAGCACGCATTATATGTTGAGCGCTAATTGCAAGAAGTGTCACCAGGAGGTGTTGTAGAAGTATTATCTTCAGTCATCATTTACATCTACATGTATGTTTGTGTTCACATGTAACTTAAATGTATTTGTAATTTAGAGTGATCTAGTTCATAAAAAAAAACATTAACAAAAATAAGGAATTAATTTATCTACCGGTATCTTCCATCATACTTACCTGACTATTTAGCCCTCTCTCTCTCTCTCTCTCTCTCTCTCTCTCTCACTTTCCCTCTCCCTCTGTCCCTTTTCCTCTTTTGCTATGAACAGTATCTCTATAACACATTCTCTCTCTCTTTCACACTCTCTTTCTCCATCTCTCCTCGTCTCTCCTAAGAACTTTAAGGGGTCACTGTTGTTTTCATTCGAAGATTCTAAATTTGCAAGACTTATTTATAAAATGCCATGTCCTTAACTTCCTCTGTTTTGAGATGTCATACTTTAAGCCTTTCCCTTTGATGACTGTTGACAGTTATGATTTCACAAATATTCCAAGTTCTATAATGATTCCAAATTGAACTCCCACTGGCAACCCAAGTCTTTCATCACAGAACAGCTTACCACATAATATAACCTTCATAAAGTACCCACACCTGAATAAGCAGTTATGTGTTCATAATATCTTCTGATCTATAATCCTTTTGAATTCAAGTTTAAAAGTACAGAGTACAGAGTTTTTTACATTTATATAAACCTTCTTTATTTTAATTTAGCTAGATATTTAAAATCAAAATCAAAATCAAAAATCAAATTCAAATAGAATCACAGCTTAGTACATACATCTAAACCTTGTACATTTCATTGAAACTGTCAATAACTTACAGGGAAATGTATATCTGAAATTCATATTTATAAATCAATACATTTACAAGAACAGAATTTCAAAGGTATGGTTTGGTTAAGTCCATGGCCTTCACCCTCTGGTTACCAGGACTTCTTTTAGATAATTTTGTCGCTTCATTTCAAATTCAATTAAAGATGCCCTGAGAGTCTTCGTCTTTGCAAAATCAACTTTAAAGTCAATAATCCACATCCATTAGGCGGCAAATTGAACAAACTCAAAACTTCCCATAATCTTTAACTATATTGCTACTTTCTTTTCATCTTTTCTAATAACCCCTCTCTACAAGGACATGCAAAGTGCAGGCTAATTCAGGAAAATTCTGATCAATACTACAGAGAAAGAAGCTAACCGACCGTGCTCATCACCTCCTCACAAAGAATGGCGACAAAACTAACAAAAAAACGGACAAAAGCTGCCACATTTCCATAATTGCATCTCTTGGCTGATTTGATACTCTTCACGCGCCGTTTCACATCCGAAAGATTGCGTCCGTCACTGGGAAAGTCGATAGGGAACGGTGGAGGAAATCGTTGGTTGTTGGCAGGGATGCAAGGCCATCGCCTTATGGTCTAATAAGCATGTAATTAGGTGAATTAATAATCAAACAAACAATTCAAACAATTATGAAAGGTCCTAACCATAGTTAGAAGGCACCCTTGGATTTGCAACCGTTTTAAGGACTTAGGTGTAGGTGATGAGGAAGGGCGAGGGGAGATTTTCGACACTCCATTGTCATTTTACGTCAGTCGAGCTTTGAGCTACCCGCAGCCCGTCCAACATGCTGTGAGAGCAGGCAGTGTGGGACGCACTCCAGGCCACTTTATGAATCATGATGCATTGAAGTTTCTGCTAAGATAAGTTTGCATGACACATTATGGCAGATGGATATTCCCTCATGAACCTCCCTCCCCTCTGAATTTCAGCTCTGCTTTTAATTGCATCTATAAATAATGGATATGACATAAAAATACCGGGAGGAATTCTCTTCCATCTCCCTAAAAGTACCCCTAAAGGTCCAAACACCCCCACCATCAACACCTAAATACTGACATCTACGTTGTTATAAACCCATTTGGATGCTTGCCCAGAGCGGCCCAATTAATGTAAATGATTGTGGAGTGACAGAAAAGCACAGTTTGTCAAGAAGACAAATCAATATTTGAAGTTAATTTAGAAATTTGGGGAAATGTCTAGGCAAGCACTGCAGGGCTTAGCTGCCAAGATAGAAATTATATTAAATAACAAACGATTATCCCACTCATAACAGTAGCTCACATCAATTCAGTTTCATCCATCATCTTCTTTAAAATTAGCATGATTACAATCCAGTTTGGAAAGAATTTACATGGAATTCTTAAATACTGACCTTTTCCATTGCCTGCTATATACACAATAGTCAATTCTACCCAAAATAAATGAAACAATTGAATTTCGGTATACACTGTAGGCCTACCTCTGATTACAACTAAAGCCATTTGTTCTTAATCTTAGCAAAACTATATTTCAATACATTCTGACAGTTACATGTTTCTTCACATCAGCAAAATCTTTAATGACTCTCAATGCAATCAAATCAATATGTTTTATAAAGCAAGGTCTCAAGGAGAAGAGTTACATACATTAATCCAATTACTCTCATGCCCTTGATTAAATGGTCTTTAATGATCCTTTGGAGACAAATCAATAGGGATGTCATTGCACTCTTTCTTTTCTACCGACCAGAAAACATCCTTGAAGTAAAAAGAAAAATCAATGGTGGATGTGAAAGTGCAGCTGCTCCAAACTGGACTGACGGAAGTGGACAAAAATTGTTATCCAGGGGGAAAACTAAATATGACATTACTTGATGTGATGGGTGGGCTAACAAACATGAGAGAAAAGGCCGTAACGAACTAGGCAAACACTGTAGTAAGGCTCGACAAGGCAGAGTGCTCTGAAATAGATTTCAATTGTAGGTTTTCAAGTATTCAAACAAATGTTTAAAGTGGGTTTGTAGACAAAGTCAGAGACTGTTTTCAAGTGCATGTTAAGCGTTGCCAGGGAGACTGACAGCTCTGCTTAAAATTGGTTTCGATCATGCGAGCACCCTGCAAATACAAGTGAAGAGAAATATTGAATAGTTCTGATTAATGAGGGTAAGCAAAGTGGGACAAACGAAACACGAGAAAAGATCAACTAAACAAACTGGACAGCTTAATCAATTTAGAGTAGAGAGGAACGTTTTATTTGATGGTAAATAGCAAGACCATCTGTCTTGTACCAATTCACACCAAGACCCAAGTTTTCGCCCTCAGTAGGTTTCGAGTACACTGTAGTGCTAACGTTTCCGGTGTAGGAAATAATGAAACAGCAAAATGTACCAGAACCACTTTCAGAATATCAGCATATTTCTTACATCATATTGATGTAACAAAGCAAATGGAACAACAATCAAACGTCTTTTTGAATACACAGCACATTGTGAGCACAATAAACTATTATGACAATGATTAATTATAATGGTTATCGTCATGACACATAAACCAAAACAAACGTTTTCTGTCGCCTTACAAATATCAGAGCAAACATTATTACGATTTCAAAGGGATGAATAATGAAACATTGTAAATGTAATGGCAGCAGCCAGCTCAAATAATTGAGTAGATGAGGCTGCTAATGGTTTCTTTTTCATTAGCATCATCTCCACCCCCCCCCCCTCTCTCTCTCTCTCTCTCTCTCTCTCTCTCTCTTTCTCTCTTTCTCTCTCTCTTTCTCTATATCTACCTCCTCCCTCCTCCTCCCTCCTCCCTCCCTCAATCCCTTCTATCGATCCCTCCCTTCTGACCTCCCCCCCCCCCCTTCTCTCTCTCTCTCTCTCTCTTTCTCTCTTTTTAAAACATTCTCAAAACATTTTTTACAACACTTGATTCCTTTTTTCATTTGCAATGTCAACATAGAACTGGAATATTTTACTTTTTTTAAGGTAAAGTATTTATATGCTGTCGTTTATTGCCCTATGTTTCACTCCATGAAAAAATAACTTGTAACCTCAAAAAAATCTAAACTATGCAATTAATCAATCATTTTCACCATACGCACCTCAATCAAATGTACTGTGTAATGATAATTTCATACGATTCATGGACCCTAACATTTCAATCGTTGCAATCAATTTATTCAATGGCTGCAAACAGTGCTATTTATACACCAATAATCACTGGAAGATTAATAAGGAAGTCCCAAATGAAAGAGTGATATTACGTCACTTATGTGTTTTGTAGGGAAAAAAACAACACAACAACTATCCCATTTAAAAAAAAATGAATTAACAATCCTGAGTGATTAGCTTCCAATTACCACCAACAATACACCATAACAAACGTCATAATACTGGATAGAAACAGACCAAGGGGTAGTGTGTACAACTGCTTGAATGCCACCCTCATTTTAAGGATTTTAATCATCTGATTAATAGTTTAGAAATCATCCAAATTAGAGCTGAGAGTTAGTCAGTGGAACTGCAGTACAGGTCCATCTGACATTTGGCCTTAATCTGTTCTGTCTATTTGTCATTTTCACTCTCATCAAACATGGACGTCTCCTCGCTATGGAGCTGAAGAGTGTTTGGGTAAACCATGGGTAAACGGACTGGAGTTTGATATAAACACAGGTGTTCAACTGCAATTACAGTTTGGATTTCATCAAGTGATATTAGGGGATTAAGGCCTGTTACTGTTAACAGTTACATGACAACTCAGAGCACATCAACTGCAGGATTTGAGAGACGGCGAATCTACCGTGCATTGTATTTGGCACACAAGTCCCACCTGTAAACCCAACATGTATTGCGCTTCCCTGAATGCTCCGACATTTGCTCTGGCGACGACTGGACTGCTCAGGCTTTATTTCATTAAAAGTGTGGGGATGTAATAGGGTAGGCTTGAAAATGGGTTTGGGGTCTTATACGTTTAGGGTTAGGATCTCGTAAAGAGTTTGATTCAGGTTAAATTAGTGTAGGACAATGACGAAGGCAAATGTTGCTGGAGCATGTGTTATATAACCATTCTTGAAATAACATTTCCCTCAATAATTAGAACTGTCTGTATTGAGGTTCACAACAAGCAAATGTCATTGCCAGTCATTTTTTTCTTCCCAATTCATAGTAGAAGATCTAGAAATCTCATCAGAAATCAGATGAAATTTTCTTGATAATTTGCAAGGCACGATCAAAATATTCACTCATGCATCAAGCTAATTTTGAGTTCAGTAATGTATCTCGGTAAATCTTTTACATCAATTACATTTGCATTTAAAATAACTACCCGTACTTGACTGATTTTTTTTTATTATTGGCTGGCAAATCACTCAAATGCATTTCAATTTCATAGATGAGAGATATCTACCCATAATAAACATTTCATGGAGGCTCAATACAAATCATCTTGTATTCACAATAAATAGACCCTAGGCAATAAAACCCCTATCTTTCAATCATCCTAACAGTATGATATAAATCCTCAATCAGACATATTGCACAATTTATCTGATGAATTTCATAAACCTTATTATTATGAACAAAAGTGTGTCACTATAATGTTGAAATAAGTCAACATTTCTAGAGTAGATTTCAAAAGTAGGTCATGATATTAACATGATATAGATTAAATTTGAGTTTCTGAAAATATTCAGTAATTTGAAGTGATTCACTTCCCTAGTCTTCAATATAAAAGAGAGAGTCAGGGTTTGGCCAAATCTGTTTATTTTCATTTTGGAATATGGATTTTCATTAGCCTAAAGCAGTAGCCAGGTCTGTATCGACAGCTGACAAACAAATTTTAAAGGTCCGTGCTCCCATCTAATGAAAATATATCATTGAAACTGCTTTTATAACCCTGCCTGTTCTAGATAGATGTTGACCAGAATTATGATACATTTTCATGAGATTACATTTCTTATGATCATATAGCCTTCAAAGCATATGCTTATAGATAACAAACCAAAACAATATTTGCTTTTATTAGGCCTATGAGAAACAGCATATGCAATTTAATTTAAGTGAAGTTAGAATGTGGGACATACATGATGTCAATTTTGTCAATCTTGTTAATCAATCAACAATTTTTTTTTTTTATTATTTACTGATTTTTAAATTAAAACTGCATTATTCAAATGCAAGTATGATCCATGCAATCGAACATGCCATTGTGTTTGATTGTCATACGTTTTAATCAAACATATTATCATCTACGAGGATAGATGCTGATCTCAAGACAGCTTTGAATCTGAATCACACATTCAAAACAATATTTTTAAAGAATGAAAGATACTAGCCCACAGCAAATAAAGATTTTTAAATGTGTAGCACCTGCACTAGACAAGTATGTATTTTGTGATCCATGAACAAATTAAACCCTGACATTGGCATGTCACACTGTCTTCATCAGACCGAAGTTGCAAAATAACCCGCTATTTTCAGACTCTGGATATGTTCCCGAAGCTCTAAATTGCATCCTCACCAAACCAATACGCTCATCACAAACTAGTTCGGATGGGCGCAAATTAGCCCGCATTTTCCCAATTAATGGGCTACTTTGGAAACAAGACCAGGATTTCTTGGGATATTTAAACAAAAAAATAGCCCGTTAATTGCAACTGCGGCTGATGAGGACGCAAATTAGCTAGCTGATTTAAGATCGGACTAGTTAAAATAGCAGGTTATTTTGCAATTTCAGTCTGATGAAGGTCTGATGAAAACAGGCCTATTGCTTATTTTTTACTCAAGACTACACCAAGGAAAACAAATTAAATGGAGATTACCATCATGTCAAGCTGAGGCCACTGTCCCCCTTGGCAGAATAAACACACACAGGAAATTGTCAAAAACAGAGAAATTGTGTGAATTGGCCATGGGTGGCTGTCAATGACATGGTTATTAACAAAGCCCCTATTCCGTATTTACACAGGGCCAGTGGCACCACCAGGCCAGTCTGAGCCAGGGGGTTGAGGGGTGGAGCTAGGTGCTTCTATCTTGAAGATGGAGAAGGGGTACTGGTCATTACAGGACTAGACAGGGGTGTAATTAGTGGTTCTGCAAAAAAATTGAGAGGATGGCAGGAGGTGAAAAGGCCTATTCTCTTTCTTTTTTTTTCTTTTTTCTTTTTGAGAGAAGAGAGACAATCCTTACTTTTTTCAATGGACTTGAAACAACCAGACTTTGAATGTGTTGACCCAATTAATGTGGAATTCTGCCATTATAAATTTTCAAATGAAAAATGAATTCATGTTCAATGTGTAAACCACAAACGCGGGAGATTGGCTTTTGTTTGATGTTTAGCAACCCCTCGCCCCTCCCCTCTCCCCTCCCCCCTCCCCCCTCAAAAAGAGAAATAACCTCAACATCTACTAAGAATATGTAATTGTACATGTTAGTCCTTTCATTTGCCAATGTATTCTTGATTGACAGGAGAAGAAAATATTCCCTTGTTCTGTCATTACCATAGGGGGGAAAGCACCCCCTCCCCCCACACCCTTCGGCTTCGTCACCGTGTTCCTGCGTCACTGTATCACACATGAACTCAAAGGGGGATTACTCTGCCTACAAGAAGTGGATCAAATATTCATAACTTCCAATGGACATTTCTTGCCTTCGTACATTCACTTCATATTCATAAAAGAGTACACAGCGGCGCTGGTCGTTGAAGCCGCGCTGGCGCTTTGTTAGAGGCATTTTATAGGTTTTCCCAATAGATTATCATTAGTCACAATAGAAGTGTAACTCTTTGTTGGGGCGACACCTCTAAGGTGTGATTTATTGCAATGTCCCATTTTAATTCACCAGACAATTCATATTTTTAACATGTCACTGTCAAAATGATTGGCATTTACCAGAGGTAAGGTGTTGTTGAGAAAAGGGAAAAAAGAGAAGTGAAACTAACAGGTTAGTCATGCATTCTGATGATCCAACTTTTGATTGTACAATATTGTTCACAATGGTTTGTTGAAGCAACTAACCATTGTTTTTTAACATTCTTGCAAAATACTGTCACTATCTTTTGTCTGTTTATAGCCAAAATGGCATTAACTGGTATACTTTAACAGGTTGTGAATAACTATATACATTGTTGGTCATTCTCTTCAACACCAAACTCAAACTGAGATAGAACAATTCACTGATTAAGACTAAAAAAGGTTAGTTGTGAGAGAGGAAAGGAAATTAATTTAGGTCTTCTGAACACATTTGATCATTTCCTTCTTAGTTTAATGTTTAAAAACATTCACATTTATAACTGTCAATCAAGTCAAGGAAATCTCTGCCTTAATCTCTGCCACACACTGCCGCACATGTTAGCTAAATCGGTTATCTGATAAAATAATCCAATAATTGTTTAGCTAGCAATGAGATTTGAGTGGACGATACCAATTACCTGATTACACCCTACAGGCTCACTGATAACAACTCAACATGTAGCCCATGCCATCTCAAGTTTCCAGGAAGGATGTGTGTTTTTTTTAAAACAATTTAAGGAACCTTTTAGGATCTCTGTTTTTTACATTTTAAATTTGTCTGCCTGCCTGTCTGCACGTCTATCTTCCTCTCCCCCCCCCCCCCCCCTCCTCTCTCTCTCTCTCTCTCTCTCTCTCTCTCTCTCTCTCTCTCTCGAAAGCTTTTTTTTCTTTCAATACTCATTACTTTATTATAGAATTCAGAAGTCACATTTCAATTGGTCAAATTTACCATTGAGCCCGGTAATTTGGACAATTAAAATTACCTTCCCAGCCTCATTCTTCCTTCTTTCCATTCTCATTAATACACAAAGTGTGATCCACAAGTTCATTCTTCATTATTTTTTAATCATTGTTCTCAAAACGATTTACTTGTAGGGCTAAAATACATGCCTAAATTGTGCATCATGTACTTATTTTTAGCATGTCTATGTCTATACATGTATATCAGGAGAAAGAAAAAAGGTTTAAACGCCTGATTTACTATTTACAGACCCACAATTGGAATGTAGATGCATTGTATGTCTTGTGTCAATCACTCTACTCCACTGCACACTGTACAGAGGTGCGAAATATGGAAGCTTAAATATTTATATGCCCAGAGTCATTGCTTGCTTTCTATTGATTTCATTCAAATGAATGGTCAAGTCATTTTCACCTTTGAGATTGACAATATTGTCATAGTTTCCGTTGCCTTCAGTGTACGGCTATCGACTCAAATCACTTTAATTTTTCCAATAAAATGCAAGGGCATCCAGTAAGTGCTGAAGTATCATTAAAAAATATGATTTTTAAGACGAAATTATGCATTAGTAGAAATGGAATGTAAAAGTAGCAGAAGTAGAAACAAAAACAGCAGAAGTAGATTGCAGAACATATAGCAGCACTATATACTGTACTAGCAAGAGCAAAAGCACCACCTGCAAGAACAGAGACTGAGGGGCCAGAGAGCTATAGGAGTAGAAAAAGTAGGATTACATATGTATAGCAAGTATAAGAAGTAGATGAAGATGAACATACAGGTACATGTAGTAGAGAATAGACAAAACAAATAAAATCATTCTGTTGTTCACAAAATATATTTTGAACCAATACCAACATATCTTTTTTTTGTCAGTACTTTACAAAGTGGAAAAAGTGTTTAGGCCTTACTGGCATTTTTGTAATAAATAGCCATCATGGTATTTTTAAGCTTTCTGTTCAGCAGCTATATGCTAATTCACCATCATTTGTTCCCCCCCCCCCCCCCCCCCCCTGATCTAGATAAGATACAAACCTTATTATACCCCTTACCTCACACTACCCTCGATTAAAATTTAAAAAAATTACAAATCAGTACCTACCACAATTATGGTATGACTATGAATGGTAGGGGGAGGATGTATATTGTATGAGAACAGGAAAGGGGTACATGTCTAACCTCAATTGCTTATGTCTGCCTCTGGCAATACAGACCAATGTTTTTAAACTTAGAGATGGGAAATATGATTATTTTTGTGGTCAATATTTGTCCTTTTTTCAGAGGAAGTATTTGGTAAACCTCAGAAATTGTGGGATGAAACCTCAGATATTTAATGGAATTTTTAAAAGCTAAAATTGGTGGTATGAAATTTGAGCATGCAATATATAGCCAATATTGAATTATTATGACTCCAGGTTCCTGTGCATAAAACTTATCCTTGATGGTAACTTTGCCATCTATGGTAACTTCCATGGAATTCTTGATTTCGATTGACTGTTGAGCAATTTTACCATGGTAGTTACCAATGATAGCAGAGTAAACATTATGTTAAGTTTTATGCAACAGGTGCCAGGTAGGCCGAGTAACTCTACTGATGTCTGGCTATAAACAAATTGTTATAAATTCCAAATATTAACATTTAGCACACTGCAATACTTCTTCAAAATGTGTTTCAATTTGAAGGCAAACAATACAACAACACACACCAATGTCGATACTGATGTAATATCATATATATTTCAACTTTTTGGAATTAAAAGAAATGTATTTCCATCTATAAATATAAAATTCCTTCTTGCTCTTTTTTTCATACACTTTTTCATACAGTTATCCATAGAAAGGTGTGCTCCTCCATAACAGGACGAATGTTCCTTTACTTAGGGACACAATGCTATAAATCTAAAATCCAGTATTGATTTCAAACAAGTGAATTACTATAAAGGGAGAAGGACACTATTAGGACGGTGATCTATTCATTGAGAGGTCTTTCTGGCCTTCATGACGGTGGGTAGAGTGGCCTCCAGACCTCCAATCTCTGCCTATACCCTGAACAGGTCACTGAGGATAATCCTCTGAAGATGAAAAGGGATTAGCAGCACCATGGATCCCAGCTCTCTAAACAGTTTGGCAACACCAGTGATTCAAGCCATTGTCTCGTTTTGCATCAATAGAACCTCCTGACCAGCTAATCAATATAATCCCATCTTTGGGGAGAGGTTTGGATTGTGGGAGGTATAAGAATGGATGGATGGGGTCCTGTGACCGCTTTTCTTCTTTGGAAGGATAACCAAAGCAGTGCTTTTGTTCATGAATCAAAATCTGTTGGTTGGAGTGTGTTTAGAGGCTCATCAGATCATGCATGTCCAATCTTGTTAAGGAATTACTGTAGCATCCGACCTTGCTGGATGAGCATTTTTCACGAATCTATTTTCCCTTTCGTTTCTATATTTCACATACATGTGCATGTATTATACATTGCAAAGTAACAGCTTAAGAACAGGTAGTAGCCAGTTTGCTTGACAAAAACTCGTAATGTTTCAACATCTGATTGTGTTTATGTACATAATGTATGGAGTATTAGGCTGTTACTTTGCAATTTGAAATAAATGTTTTTGAAATATAGAAACCAGCAAGGTCGGATGCTACAGTAATTCCTTGACAAGATTGGACATGCCTGATTTGATGAGCCTCTAAACACACTCAAACCAACACATTTTGATTCATGAACAAAAGCGATGCTTTGATTATCCTTCCAAAGAAAGCGGCACAGACCATTCTTACCTCCCACAACAACAAATTCTCGCCAAAGCCGTAACAACTAGGTTAAAGAATTTATCAAAATACAAGTAGACCAGTCTAATTCCTCTACAAAGGTTTAAAGCAAGCCAATATTAACATTTTCAGAGGCATACAGAATCAAGAGCTAACACATGAAAAACATACAACATGCTAAGCAAGTTAAAAACTCCAGGAAAACTCTCACCGATTCCTCAAAGTTTCTCCACACCACCTGCGCAACGATCCAGGAAGACTACCCCCTCTCAAGTACTACAGATGGCAACAACAGCCATCTTCAACTTGAAGATCTTCCAAGTATAACATGCATCTTTTGGCAGGATGCACAAGAGATACTTCGAACACGAATACATTTGAAACAAAGAAGACCGGCTCGATTTCTGGGGAGGGCACTAACACTCGATGGCCACCTCTGCATGCTTCCTTGCATTACCGCACAAATCAATTTTTGGTTCTAAGGTGAGCCGCTGGAAATAGCCAGTATCGGGAATACATCAAAGATATCAAAGAGAGGGGTATGAAGAGGGGAGTTAGAGAGTTAAAATCAATGTCAAAAGAAATGCTGTCCCATTGGGCCACAAATGTCTTCAATGTAGAAATTCGGATAGGGTCACATGAAAAATTAATTTGTTATCATATTTTCACTATTATTCATCTATTCTCATTGATGAAGGTATATGTTTTCAAACAAAGAAACAGGAGATGAATTAGTTTCATCAAATGCTGAATTGATTATTAAGAAAACTGCATTTTAACAGAACTCATTCCTTGGTTAACTCACGTATTCAGCTTGTACACATCTACCTGTATCCCTCTCCCCCCCCCCCCCCTAATCCCCAAAGAAAAACAAGAACAAGAGCATATACAAAAGAGCACAATCAAAGAAGCTTTAATAAGAACAGGAAATTTTGTAGCACATTATCAGAGAAGTAATCAGATTCTTTGCTTTACCAAAAGAATAGCATTCGGTTAGTAACTATCACCTATCCATCTCCCATCAAACGGGAGGGTTAATGCAATTGTAAGTGGACACATTTCCTTCCCCTCCGACAGCTCAAGAAGCCCGGGTATCTGATTACCACGATGCGTGCAGATAGAGGACTGATACCACACATTATGAGTTTGTGCGTCTCTGATCGATACAATCAATGCCCATTTCCATTTTGACAAGATCGCACGACGGCTTCGCTGCGAAAGCGTCCAGTAACTTCACGACTCTAGGGGGTAGCGTTTCACCGCAAAGCGCGCACAAAGTACACATCAACACCGAACACCTGACCGAATTTGCGAGGGGGGATGATGGCGTTCGATTTTGGGTGTCAGTGAACGCTGGTGTGTAGTTTCCTCTATACGTGCCAATCATACACATTCTCCATCCATTTCTATCAAAATTTGACTGGCAGGGCACATTATATATTATGTAGATCTACTTGATCACTTCAGAATGTTTACACTGTAAATCCAATGATCGTACGTTCATGCATGAATGATTATCATTTCTCAATCTGAAAATTAATTCAAACTTTCAGTTACAATTTCTTTATATAACTGACACATATTTGAATAAATTTTGCATCACTGCCTTCAGTGTATGTGTTTGTACAATTTTTGTATTACTGGTATCTAATATAATTCCATGTGCAATGTTTGTTAAAAAAGTGTACCGGTATTAAAGAACACTTCCCCAATATCATACATATTTCTATAATGGATACAAGGACCTTTTCTAAACTTGTATTAATAGCAAACATATAAGTACATTGTATGAGCAGATCCTCTTCTAAAACCTGGAAGTGTCTCTGATGAAATTCTGCCCGATGCTACAAACGCCAATCATCTTGGAATAAGATACAAGGAATACACAAATGGCGATCATATGCTGAAGATGAGAAAGGGAAAAGGTTACTTTGAAATACAAATCCATCAAAGATCAGAGAATCTGTTTTTCTGTTTGTGTACACCCGTTTTCATTTCCATCCATCCGCCCATCACGATTGAATTCCGCATCGGTCGGCGAAACCTTTAGCACCATCTCAGTTTCACTAGCAATAATCCTTCAGCCAATGATACCGCTGGAAGAGAACGTACTGCCGATATTTCAAATTACAGGCAACTAATAAAAATGAGGCTGCGCAGGGGCTGGACTGTTTTCCTCTCCTTCTTCCTTCGATTGCCTGCCCGTACCAGATCTCTTTCACAACTCACCCCTCTATCAGCAGGCTAAATAAATGTCCGTAATCCGACCAAGTTTAGGTTTCATGCCTCGGAGCGTGGCACGGATCAAATGTTTGCAATATAAATCTAAGAAATAAAAGGGGGAAACAACACTGGCTGGATATGGGAAGTATTTGAAGTATGAGGATTAATTCTGTCTTTCAAACGCCTCTTTGCAGCTGCAATGCACTTTGGGGTTTCTCTAGGGTGAGCTGCAAACGCGACTGTTTCCACCTTTTATACAGGAGAGTTTAGTGATATCCGATACGGCGCAAGCGTAATTGAAGAATTCTTTCCCTATATCAATTTTATTTCAAGCATTGTACCGCTTTCCATTTATAACATGGGCTTGTACGATAAATCAAAGTTCATACATACTCTGTGCACAAGACTTTGATATAAAGAACAAAGAGTTATTTTATGTCAACCATAGATTCATCTGAAAATCTGTCTACATCACATCATTCCAGTATATCATCTGTTGAGAGCCAGAAGGGTGCAGTTAACTCAATGTGAAAAGTACAAGTATTTAAAAGATTTAATGCCCTTTTGGCTTTCGGTAGATGATACTTACATTTGAGTAAGGAACTTGTTATGCACTACCAACACCACAGAAATTAAACCAGAGATCATGAAATAGTCTCACTTTTGGAACACATAAAGTCCATACAAAAATCTTGAAATATAAGAATTTTTTCATGAACATTAAATACAAGGGAGGGCTTTTTTCTTTTATGCTTTTGAATGAATGAAAATCAAGTAGTTTTTGTAGTTATCCTCCCCTCTGAGATCTCTCTTGGCGTGCGTTTATCGTGCCTTGCCACTCCGAATCAGGTTTCTATATATGTACATATCGAACCCACTATACGAACGTGATTTGCGGGATGTTGCATTTATTTTCAGCGTTTCAATATACTTATATCTAAAGAAGTTGCGTTTATCATCTTAAAAACTGCCTGAAAGACGTTTGAAAACGCTGATTATAGGCAGAAAATGGACTATAAACGCACCCTTGGCCAAATCTTACTTGGTATGCCTCAAATCCTATGAATAAACCGTTTAGTCTACAATGAGCATGATTTCTACTACTTCTCTTTCTTATTTGAAAAGCCAGAAGGTTTAATTGCTTTTCTCAAGCACATCAGGTCTCGATTGGTTTATTCAAACATTTGGAGCTGGAAGAATCGGACCACTCTGAAAGAAGAAAAAGCTTGGATAATCTCTATGGGTGTGTGCAATACAGAAAGAATAATCTGGCCACACATGTGGAGTGTTGGACGATTTAAAGAAAAATTTGTGACTGCTTTTTAAGTGACATGTTCCATCACAAGAGTTGTTAAGCTAAAAATTCGGGCAAAATAAAAGATTGTGAGTTGAAGTCAGAAGAGAAATGTTTTTATTTTCTAATTCTATTAAATCTTATCACAAACTTTGGTTAAACATTGAACATTTCCAACACGGAAGGAGCATACGGTATGAGAGACCATTTTATTGTTATAATAACTGATTGAAATTCAACCTACACACAAAAATATCCTTTCAGAGCATGCATCATTGCATGGTAAAGGACTTGAAATATGATTGAAATGTGACAACTCAAAAATCTTGGCAGCTTTTTTCAATTTAAAAAATGAATACAATCCTGAATAAAGATTTAAGCCAGTCAGCTTAGCTACTTCTCAGATGTTTAAAAGGAAAGGAGCTTTTAATGTTGTATTCCATGTATCGCTGTGGTTTGAGCTATAGATTTCAACTCGAAATGCATCAGCATATTTTCCCCCCATCCATCCATTCTGTCCACTCCAGCAATCAATTCTATAGTAACCTTTGAAATGATGTGGCACATAGGGGACGAGGAGTGCGCACTTAGGCGTTTGGAAATCTATAGCACGTACATTACCATAAAAGCATCCGCTTGGAGCCAAAAGGGCGATAACTCTGCCTAAAATTATAGGTGTTAACGCCCTTTCTGCTCCTAATGCATGAAAGGAATTTTTTAGAGTAATCGCTTTAGTGCCTGGATGGTGTATCAGGAATTTCTGAACAGCCAATTCATCCCAATACTCGCATTTCTACTTTTATCTTCGAAATGGTGAGGAGGATAGAACTCGCAAGAAGATGATAGATGGTAGATGGTATACCACCTATAGATGAGAATGTAATAAACCTTAATACTTGTAAGACATTAGTCCAAGAGTTCAATTTACAAATTAACTGGTCTACTTAACAAATAGAAATCTCATTTCCACTATCTAAAAGGAGGGTTGAACAATTATCCATCCTCTCTTTCATAACTTGGACATAAAATCAATAGCAAGCTTGACAATCCATCACGCTGGATGAAAGATAAGATCGCATTTAGGCAGATAAAGCCACTATAGTTCGACACATCAAAACCATCTTTCATTCCTTCTTACCATTGTAAAATGATAATAGGATAAAAAGGGAGAAGTATTTAAATATGGATGTAGCATGTGCCTTGGCCATTTCATTTCTTTCTTGAGAGTATTATATGCTTTTCCTTTCCTTTTTCCTTCTTCAAAAGAGCACAGTTTAGAACTCCCACAAAAATCATCTTTTAGGTCTGAATTACAAGTTAATAATAATAAAGATAAAACAAGCTTTTTAAATATTGATAAACATAGTATGATATATCCCTTCCAATTTTGACTAACAGTAGTAACATATAAAGTTCAGGAATGCATATCACATTTTTATGACCATTCACATGAGATGACGCATAGTCATAAATCTGACAGCCAGTTTCTAAAGTTAAATGGCGATAGATAATTGAAGCAAACAAAAAAGACATGCATGCATGCTCACTATTTTTTAATGTCTCTAATCACTGAATTAATCCCTGAATAAACACTCTTTAAACAATTAAAACATTTATGATATCATTTCACACCCAATTGAGCTTCAGACTCGACCCCTTCAGTTATCTATTTTCTATGTACATTATGAAATAAATATTCTGATCATGAATAATTATATCAACACATTTATATAAGTAGTAGGGCTAACTTACAGATTAACTGAATACTGTTTCTTCCTCTTCGGAGACTGGAGGACTGAAAGGCACATTGATGCTTCTCCCACTGTGGGCTCTGATCGAATGATCTAGTCCCTTCGGAACATGGTTTCTTAAAAAAATAAGCTGGTAGGTCTGCCTTATTCAATCACAAGTTATGAAAATAAAAGTGATGCATTCAAATGGTATTTCCATTTTGTGAACTAGATCATTTGATAAAATTTCCAGACTGTCTATGTAAGACTAGAGAATGTTTCTCTCATATTGCAGTCTTGAAATGTCTTCTCAAATCAGATGGAGATATCCAGTTCAAGAAACATTCCCAAATCATGTCAAACTGCAATTTCGGGCAATTTGTCAAAACATGTTTGTGCGAATTACGCCAATGATTGTGGCATACCAGGAAGGGTTAAGAAACTGCATTTCCCTCTGTGCCCTCACATTACTAATCCAATTGAGAGATATTTTTGCCACTTTTAGAGATTTGGGAAGCGGGCAAACACTATCCTTATCAAAGGGATGAATAAACGTGGAGAGAATCAAATGAAAAGTCGCATGCTGTGTGACAAATATGCAACTGGTATTTGCTAATTTGATCAGGCATAACATGGTTTCGTGCCTTCTGTTCTCTCCTTCTTGTCGGCCTCAGCCGTCAGATCTCAAAGGTCCCCAGCACCTCTTGGTGCATGCCTCGTCAAAAGGGAGCTCACATTTTTCCAAAGTCAATCACAAGTCAGCACAATGTGCACTATCTCGCTCTACCGGAGCGCAACAAAAATATTAGGCACTGTAAAAGCAATGTGTGGGGGCCCACAAGTACACATTGTGTAGATGTACAAATGAACGAGTAAACTTCGGTTCGAAATTGAATGGAGTTTGTGTCCTGGGTTTTTCTTTCCCACGTGGACCAACAAAGTATGGAATTCACCTTTGATGAGACATAATTTATGTACGCCTATTACACAGCGTTCAGACTGAGTGGAAGATGAATAGGATGGGGGACACAAAGGGACATAAAAGGAAACTAAACATATTTGTGAGGCGGCATTCTGATCTTATCTCTCATAACTATACAAAATCTCCCTGAATAGGATATATATATTAGACAATATACTCACGTACAATACAAAAGAGGGGAGATATTAATAACTTAGTAAACAGCTACAGCTTATTACAGTTATAGTGAAGTATTAAATACAAACAATATGTGTATTTGGCAAAGCAATATGTAGTCCTACATATTTGTAAAAGAAACGTTTGACCCGAATTATGGTTGTGACTCGTGACAGTAAGATATTATCTCAGACAATTTGAATAGAGAATATGAAACAGCAGAACTTTACAGTGTAGGACCTGGAGACAGAAAACAGGCCCTACAGCAAGTGAAAATTCATAGGCGGATACACATACAGTACAAGGTACATGTGTACAAAAGTTCTGTGAAATATGGTTATCTTATGGCAGCAGGATGGTTTGGACACAGTAGTAGAGAAGATCAGGTTTAGAAACATTGAAAATTGTACACAATATTCGAAACTACATATCAAATTCAAGAGTGGGAAAATGTTTCAGGACTATCACATTACACTGATCCCCAATAGGCGGTGTCACACAGAAAAATCCCTTGAAAAGTCCTTTCAAGGGAGAATTTTCTTGCTTCATTAGAGGATTTTTAATGGGATAATTGATGACAGATAGCAATTAAGAGGATAACTAAAATCCGGATTTTTGGCCTCTGTGTGACACCGCCTATTAACAGAGTAACGACAAAAGAAATCTTTGTAGAATTAATAGGTATTGGATCCAAGAAAATTGGCGCCGAAGGCTCATAAGCATAAATCGGTGGGCTCTGATAGCCTTTTACAAGGTAGTTTTTGTTTTTACTGTTATTTGACTAGCCTTTTAACTATGGATTCCCTTTCCGACTAGCACTAGGATGGGGATAAAATCATCCTCCTGGCAACCATCTTTCATCACAAGGAGCAAGAATGTCAAAGCAATAACTCGTTCATAAATCTAGGAATAATGGCAGTATTAATTCCGCCCACATGCCCTACACAACTACCGGTAAGCATGATTCATAATTTATATATTCAGTAGTAAGACAGACTCCATTGAAACCAAATGGCTGAGTCTAGAATGCCACAACAAATTTAATTGATACTCTCTATAGCTGCACTGCTGCATGATCTTATATTTTGTATTTTTCTTGTCTTGCAATTTTAAATTGATGAATGCATTTGTTTAATAAAGAACAAAGATTTCACATATTAAATGTTGTGTTTCTCCTTTTGATTTGTTCACAATAATTTATATAACGTATTTTGTTTAATATCTTGCCTATGGATATTCATCTCGATCACTATTTGTAGGCCTACTATTTTGTACAGTTTTAAAATATATATATATTGGTAAGAGTTTACACCACACGTTTTACTTTTCTTTTTCCGTAACTTTTTACTTTCAATAGTGAAAAGTGTATATATTTTTTTGTTATAGAAGCAGTGATATCTAATCTGTTTTTATACTGTAGACTGTATAAGGTAGCCAGCATGGAGCCATTCGTCCCAAAACTGAAGAGGTTTATAGCATTATTTGCATCCTATTTCTCAAGAGCCTATTCAGCTCATCAACTGCCACTAAACTCATTTATCAAGATGTTTACAGCTCCTTTCTCAAAATCCCATTCTTCCGACGCCCTTCCGACGCCCTCCAGATTACGCATGATGCTTATCCCCATGCAGCAGGTACTGGAACATCAGTTTTTCCCCTCCTTTCAGTTTCAAATCACTTCAGAACGACCCATTGACTCATCTAACGATCAAACTAACGGCGCAAGGTGGAGCTAATGAATGGATGATCTCCAGCCGAGGGTGGGCCCTCTTTTCTTCAGGGATCAATTCCGATATACTTCAAAGGATTCTGTAGAGGTGCTAAAACTTACGAACCATACCACCCCGTCCTCAAAACTTAGACAGTTGTGTTCTGTGACGAACATTCTGCAGCTGTAGAATGGTGATAAAATACTCAAGAGATCCACATACTTTTCATCCTTAAAACCTTTTTTTATTTTAGCAGCTCACGCAAAGCCGCTATGCTTGATGAAATTCCAACATATTCATGTGGAATTCTATCCAAAGATCTCAAGTTCTTGAGAACTATACCTGTAGATAACCAAAGTTTCAGGGGAAAACACTTGGGACAAATGGAGACCTGCATTCCACGTCCATATCTTCGAGAGAACAAAAGGCAACCCTTTTATAGGAGGGCTACATCAAATGATAAATTGATCGTCTCTTTGGAGCAAGAAGGGCAGTGACCAACCAACAAAGTTCTAAACAAAGTTAATGGCCATCATGCAAGCTCCAAACAGTAATAAAAGTAGTTGTTACCTTTCTCAATCCAGTCAGCAGGGTAGATTTCTTAGACATGTAAAGCCTGCGGTTGGTTTGTTGAATATTCTTTCTCATTCAAATCTTGTTTACTGGTATCTCTGGTCCGTCAACTCTGGACGTCAGTCAGTGTAAATAGCCCATTTCAAACAGAAGCACCTCAAGTGCACAACATTATTAAATCTGGTATGCAGAGTCTTACAGACCATCACAGAATTCAGAGAGGGATTTCTTACTGGTATTAAGTGTGTATTATAATATTATTCAGAACCAGAAAATCTGGTTGAAGTAAACATGAATTGTCAAATTATCAGGACCACTATAATGTAGCCCTAATTGTGAACTGTAAATTGTTATCAAATCTTCATCGAATGCCAATCTTGGAGGAAAAACGTGCCTTTCAGGTAATCAATCGTGGTGGGGACAATTCATAACATTTTGGTCCTGATAATTTGACAATTCATGGTTACTTCAACTACATGTAGGTTTTCTGATTTGAATTTAATGATTAAACATTGACAACCAATGCCATATTACTTACATGTAAGTTAGATTTCATTTGATAGACATGAACAAACCCATGGAGAGAAAGCAATAGAATTGTGAGCAAGTGTTTAGGAAGGTTTGCAAAAGTGTAATCAAGATAATTTGACAACTCATGGTTGGTTCGACCAATTCCTTTCACTTTTTCATTAAAATTGGGCAATTCATCTTTGATAACAAAGGTATAAGAAGTTACAATGAATATTGATTTTATGACAGACAGGGATACCATACATTTACAAAGTAACTGACTAACTGTTAGTATACATGGCAAAAGAATGTTTTGGGGGCTTCATACTTTCACAAGAAAAAGACAAAGTAAGAGCAAGAAATACATGTAGAGCAAAGAATAAGTGAATCATGATAACAGGAGGAAAAGGAATGAGAGACAGTAAAAGAGAAAAGAAAATATATTCAAAAATGGGGAAAAGGGAAAAACAGGACAAGATCTGAAGCATACACAGACAAAAAGAAACATTTCTTGTCAGAACCAATAATTTGCAGAATAAATGCTAGTGAGAGAATAAACTAAAATAATGAAAGGCATCAATGTAATGATGGGAGAATATGTTTTATTAGATTTCTACAAGTTTATCTTACTTTCAGGAGAAAAATAGACATGATGTCTACTCCTTCATAAAAACAAATCTTGGTGTCAATCGGCATGTAAACCAAAGAACCTTTACCACCATTAGCGTCAGACAAATTCAATTTGAAACCCGATATCACATTAAGATTGAAACTGTACGCCTGCTGGATTCGCTTTGCGGCAAAAGTAAAATGATGGCAGCGTATGCTTGATGAAAAGTAAACCGCCTAAATGGAATTGAATTCAGTTGTCAAAAGCGGCACAATTATTGCCTAATCCCTGATAGAATGTCACGACTACAGCTTCCATTAATTCCAAGGATGAACCTGACATTTCCATCATTTCTGCGGAACCAGAGGTGACATCGATCGATACCCCCATGAAAAGATGGGAAACCTTAATGACTTTTACCCTAGATTTGCTAGCAGGGGTAGGAAAATGTGCCACTGATCACGAATAAAAAGACAAAAAAGGATTTTTCCTGAGGCAGTATGTCCCTATTTTGGTGTAATCTTGAAGAATCATAGCCAAAAGTTGTCAAAATGATTCCATTAGGCTGTGAGGCTAATGGCCTTTCATGTAACTTAAGACTACTGCTGGGATCAAGAGATATGAATGGATGGCAAAGCATTTCATAACCAATGAATATGAAAGGAACTATTAGAATTTAACATATATGTTGTAAGTGTTGTCAATGAGTTATGAAAGAATAGTACATTTCTGCTTTCATATCTCAAGCTACAACTTGATATTGAACTTGATAACTTCTTTTATTTAAACATATTTGTGGCTTGATAACTTCTATTTACATTGACCGTATGTACAACAGCTTTAAATAGCATACCTGCAGTACATATTTCATTAAAAATATATTGAAACAATGGTTTTCAGAAGTGAAACTTACTTTGCAATATGTGCATTATGCTTAAATAATAGAAGTAAAAGAAAGTGTAGGAAGTATATGGCTAATTAGAATTACCCTTCCATGAATTATCAACCTTTGGCCAACTTAAAGATCTTCAGCTATTTGGAGAACTTCAATAAATGACCTAGCAGGGTTCCTTCTCAAGTACTTGCAAAGATCATAGAATACTTCTATACAAACTTTCATGAGTGGGTGTAGCGCTTGGTTGAATGATTCACATTTACTCCAAACAAAATGTTTATTTGTCTATTGATCATATTGGACAATACTCTCTAAAATATAGAGAAAACTTACTAGAAAACCAACCTACATCTATACAATTTAGCAGACATTAACTCAGACTTTATAACACTTCTTGATATTAAAGTTCTGAACATTAAGTATATAATTTGAAATTTGTTTTCAGTCAATCATCCTAATACATTTTAGAAATATTGTGTAGTTTCAAAAAGAGATGTGGGGCCACACATGTATGAGAGACGGCAATGTGTGAGGGATGAGACACTACTGTCCACAGAATTTCAACTCTGAGAAGTTTGGACAACGCAAATCCACCTATTCAGACCCATCTCCTCAAGAGCATTCCTCCTCATTAAGTCGACTCCAGTGTTTGCTTGCTTGTGGGATAGCCCCCTTTGAGGTAATGCTAAGCCGCACCACAGCCCCCTCCTCCCTCCTCCCTCCCTCTACCAAGTAGATTCTGAGAACTGTGTCCATCCAAAATTCTTGGCAGGTTGTCAAACACTGAAATACATTGTTATAATAATTACAGGGAGCCGATGAAGTTGTTTTGAAGGTTTAAAAGTTTGGTATATTCTAATTGTCCTCAATGTCCTGTTAATGACCATTGCATTTAGAAGGCTTGGTCTAATTGTCCAACCAAATCAGCTAGAGTAAACACCCTTCTAGCTCTGAACAAATTCATGCTTCTTGGAATTTTTGGAACAAAATTTCCTTGAATCTTAATTATTACATGCTCTTCGTCATCCTAAAACATGTTTCTCATCTGCCAAAATCACATCAGTTTACAACAAATCTCCTTGATTTGTAAAAGTGTATAGAAGGCTACAAATCACAATGAAAGCTACATGTAGGTGGAGTCTAGAATGCTGTGCACTGGAGTACGAGTCTAGAAGAGTTTTACTTGAGGATATCAAACTATTGTAGTACCCACTTCACATTCCAGCCTAGTAATGGGTATACACTCCCTGATGAAGAAGAACTGTCAACAAAGTTACCAAGACTTCAATCAAAGTGGGGGATACCGCACAACCAAAACAGGAAAGAGCAACTACCTTATAATTGCTTAATTGCTTTATTTACATTCCATTGATATTTACTTTCTCATGCCACAATGAACCTATGAATACTGAAGTCAGTAACTTTATGCTAATTTCATATCCCCTGCTGTAGAGTGACATATGGGCCTATCTGAGAGTTTACCTCTGCAAAAGTGATTGTTGAAGTATAATCATCCCTGTTCACTTTATTTTTGACAAAATGTCAAACACCCATAACATGTTGTCCCTATTTTCCTTTGCCTTCATGAACATTCCAGATACCTTACTTCTTTTCCTCTTCCTTCATCCTAAATCCAAAGGGATCAATTTTCTTATGATGTGAATTTCTCTTCTGAACTGAAACATAACAAATTTAAATTTAAAGCGAAAGTTGTGTGACATTACTTAAATAGTTCTCACCTTTAACTAAATCCTAGGGTTACATTGGAAAGTCAATGAAACACTAAATGTACACAATAGGCATTACCCTTCAGATTGCTTGGTCATTCTGTAGATGCTGGTAGAGATGGAAAAGGCCAACAGGAGCCACCCCGCCCCCCCCCCCCCTTCCTTCCTTCCTTCCTTCCTTCCCTCTCTTTCTCCTCCTCTATCTCTCTCTTTCCTACTCAGTCAACCAATGTATTATGGTTAACTTTTTAACTTGTAAGTTGAAACATTGAATCATCAAGTAAGTAAGTAAGTGTAGTCCCCCAAATAAAACTTTACTTCATTAAAACTGAAAGTAAAACTGTCTTGGAGTTTCTCTCACCTTTACTCTTCCTCTCCTCTTCCAAGCGTTTGAGTTCATCTAAGTAACGATCCATTAGAAACGATTTCCCTTCATTCGTTGACATAACTGATAATGTTACAGTTGTATTCACAAAGTTTGTCTTCGTCTGTATTAGATGAACCACAGATAAATTTCCAACGAGTATATACCGTCACAAATCCAGTTCACTGACTGTCCAGCTCCAACAAAAATTACAAAGCTGAGCCACAAAATACGCCCCTTTTGCTTTCGGTCAATATTCTGATAATTATACAAATCCTTGTGTATTCCTTAGCAGTCACAGATTCTCGATCAGTTGTTTCAACTCAAAGACTTTGTTGAATAATCACAAAATATAGTTGAGAGTTTATTGAGGTCAATGCTCGACGATAGGGGTTCCTTGCTCGCCATCCAAGTAGCCCGGAGTTCTGGCTTGCACGATCTCCACGAAGCGCACACGTCGCGGTAGCTGGTAATTGCATCCACTGCACAGGCCTGGTATAGAAAAATCCAGCGGAGCAGACGCCTGCACACGAACTGTACACAATGAATATGATGAGCATTCGAGCAGACGATTGGTCGAAAATTCCACCACTAAAGATTGATCCATTCAGCACGTTGGGGGAGATATACCACTTGTGCACGTAGGAAGTGAGCGAGTTGCTTGGTTTTCGCTAATTGAAATATGATATCAATTATAAATTAACCAATAAAAAAAAAATCTTTGCGGTACCTTAAAATAAACTGCATGCGTATGAGAGGGGTGCTTAGAGGAAGGGTATTAAGCCAGCAAGTGGCTTCTAATTATTGTCTTTATTTACCCCCTCTCTTTATGTTCCATTTTCAATGAATAACAAGATATATAAATGTTATTGATTCCGGGATGTTACATAAACATATGTCATTTTTAGTGTTCTATACGTGTAATTTGTCTTATTAGTGACAACTTAATCAATAAATGGACTAGTTTGACGATTTACACATTTTGGTCTTCTTGTCATTTATCCTTTTTTTATAATCATATGCATGCAATTCATACAAGCTTTGACATGAGTTTAACTTGAATTCATGTTGTAATCTATACATTCTGTCTTTCAAGTTTAGACACGAATGGAGCTGTTTCCTCACTCATAGGCCCATAATTTTATCCCAGACGAGAATATCCCTCCCAAATTAAGCCGAATGTTTTCTCAACACGGGCCTCCTTTCATCCTCTAGTTTTACCAGGGAGTTGTGAATTGAAATCTGCCCCCGATCTCTATTCAGTAATCGAGGCTGCGTCATCGCGAGTCATTCTCATCAGAATTACATCACTTTTGTTCTACCTCACAATGGCTAAAAAGGAGTCTAATGAACCTCTTCACCTAGATAATAGATGAGTCTTCGCAGGATATAAAACATGGGTTGAAGTTTATTCTGTGCCACGGAGCCGAATGGCTTTGGCTTTTTGATGAGAGACTCATCAATATAACAAAGAATAAGAAGCAATTTGTAAGATCGCGATAAGCTTATTAATTACGGCTACATCAAGAAGCATTAATCACAAACATGAAACATAAAGTCTGGCTTAAATCAGAGGACGCGGGTAGAGATCAAAGCCTGAACAGATTTGGTCTAAGCTGATTGTGATTTGAGGATAGGATAGTTGTAAAAGATCGACAAGTTCAGACAACAAAGGATCAATTATTATTGAGAACAAAATGTAAAGGTTCGCTCAAGACGGTTTGGTCCGGCGTGTATCATTGTGAATGTTTGTTTCCAGCAGTGATTCTTCTTTTGATGAAGCTTCGTCATTTTTGTTCTGGATTATTTCCCCTTTTTGTTACCTTCGTTAATGGTTTACACTTTGGTAACAGTCTTCTTGACGTATCTTATTGTTTCCATTTGTTTCCATTCATCGATTAGTCTAACAGGCGTAGTTGCGGAGCGATGACGTAAAATGGAACAAATGCAACCCTCCCACACCATTCCTCACTTATGCAGTTGTCCGATTCTTTCCCATTTCATCCACCTACAACACATGTCAATCGCAACTTCTTTCGAGGAATGAACTCAAGGTGTCTTTGCAATGTTTCCATATTAAAAAAGGTGACGCCCACGGCCATTGAAATTGCGTAAGCTTGATTTTTCGAAAGCAGTTGCGATCGTTTTCTTCGTAGAAATACCTTTGCTCCCTTCCCTCCCCTACCACCCAGGGGCGTCGCCAAAGGGGGGGGTGTGGGGGGTGCGACACCCCCCACTTGTCAGGATTTTGTCGGTAAAATTGCGCTGCCGTCGGGAAATAAAGAGAAAAGGGGGAGGGGAAAAAAAGAGGGAAAGGGAAAGAAAAGAAAAAAAGAAAAGGAAAAGAAAAGAAAGAAAGGAAAAAAAAGGAAAGAAAGGAAAAGAAGGAAAAAAAAGAAGAAAAAGAGTAAAAGGGAAAGAAAAGAAACGGGGGGTGAAAGAGAGGAGAGATGAGGGAGGTAAGAGCCTGAGAGAGGAGTGCGAGTAAAAGAGAGAAGGGGGTTGTTGGGTGGAGTCGTCTCGTCGAGGGAGCAAGAAAGACACGGGTAAATATGTTGCTGTGTCGGTATTCTTGCTCGATCCTCGTGTACTATATCAATGCAGAAGTTTGACGTCGGTGAGATGTATATTGTCGGTCGGCCGACAAGTTTTTTTCCGCTACGAACTGTGACTTTTAATCCGCTGTGACGACTTCGAGAGTGACTACAACTACAATACTTGTATTTTCTCGAAGTTTCACTTTCCTATAATATCAGCTAAAGAAATCAGAATTTTAAAATCTTTGGGGAAACTAAATTCAAACAAGGTTTAAGAGTCAACAACGGTACGACGAATCGTCTTCCCTTCTCTATATTGTGATGAAACGCCCAAAATTCCGCGCTTCGCGCAGAAGGGGAAAACTTCATTTAGACGAGTCGAGAACGGTACAACGAATCGTCTTCTTTCTCTAATAATTTAAGGAAACGTCAAAGCTTCCGCGCTTCGCGCGAGAGGGGGAAACTGAATTCAGACAAATAGGGCTTATTAAGAGTCGAAAACGGTACAACGAATCCTCTTCTTTCTCTAATAAGTTAAGGAAACGTCAGAGCTTCCGCGCTTCGCGCGAGAGGGGGAAACTGAATTCAGATGAATAGGGCCTAAAAAGAGTCGAAAACGGTACAACGAATCCTCTTCTTTCTCTAATAATTTAAGGAAACGTCAGAGCTTCCGCGCTTCGCGCGAGAGGGGGAAACTGAATTCAGATAAATAGGGCTTAATAAGAGTCGAAAACGGTACGACGAATCGTCTTCCTTTCTCTATATTGTGATGAAACGCCAAAAAATTCGCGCTTCGCGCGGAAGGGGTAAACTTCATTCAGACGAGTCGAGAACAGTTCAACGAATCGTCTTCTTTGTCTAATAATTTAGGAAAACGTCAAAGCTTGCGCGCTTCGTGCTAAAGGGGGAAACTGAATTCAGACATTTAGGGCTTATTAAGAGTCGAAAACAGTACAACGAATCGTCTTCTTTCTCTAATAATTCAAACAAAACTTCCGCGCTTCGCATTGGAGGGGGAATTCGAAGCTTCATCCAGACAAGGATTAAGAGTCGAGCACGGTTCAACAAATCGTCTACTTTCTCTAATAATTAAATTAAACGTCAAAACTTCCGCGCTTCGCGCGGAGGAGGAGGACTGAATTCAGATAAGGATTAAGAGTCGAGAACAGTACACCGAATCGTCTGCTTTTTCTCATAATTGAATGAAACGTTAAAGCTTCCGCGCTTTGCGCGGGGGGGAGGGGGAGAAACTGCATTCAGACAAGGATTAAGAGTCGAGCACGGTTCAACGAATCGTCTACTTTCTCTAATAATTTAATTAAACGCCCAAACTTGCGGGAGGGGGAGAAACTAAATTCAAACAAGGATTAACAGTCTTATAATGAAACGTCAAAGCTCGCGCGGGAGGGGGAGGGGGGGGGGAAACTTCATTCAGACAAGGATTATCAAATCGAGAACGGTACAATAAATCGTCTTCTTTTCCTAATAATTTAAGGAAACGTCTAAGCTTCCGCGCTTCGCACGGAAGGCCTATCACCCACACCCCCCTAATGAGCGCGCTTCGCTTGCTCACTACCGCCCCTCCCTAAAATAAGATCCTAGCTCTGCGCCTGCGTTAAAATATATAGCTATGATGCTGACTAAGTTGACGAAATAATTCGTATATTTTTGTCGTCGTGGAAAATGACCATTTGCGCATACGCAAGTACTCAGATAGTCCATAGGAAAAACAATTTAGCCTTCGGCCCCGGGTTTATAGGGTTAAATGTGTAGATATTGGACATTTAATTTTGTCGGTAATTGGTGGCTAGTTTTGTCGGTAATCTTTGGCCTCTACACCCCCCCCCCCCCCCCCCCCACTGAAAAAGGTCTAGCGACGCCCCTGCTCCCACCCTCATTACAGTGTTCCCTAAATGACTGAGCGCATCTGAGTACGTACGTTGACTGTATAATTATCTTCCATTTCTCCCTGAGTCCTCTTGTACTCCGGGCTTGTGATTTTTCATCATTTTTCCGAATAATCATCTCCCTTTTTCTTTAACTGTATTTGAATGTTTGCATGGGATCTATATGCTGGAGATATTAATGACGAAACTCCGTGACTAAACAGATCATTATCACATCGGGAAAAGATTGATGTGGTCTGGATGATGTGCGGAGATGATTATAAACGGGTGCTTTTCTTCTAATCACAAGGCACTGCCAGTCTCCTTCTCCTTTCCTATACCGTTTTGCCTCTCCTTTCTTTCTCTCTCTCTCTCTCTCTCTCTCTCTATCTCTCTCTCTCTCGTGCTCTCTCTCCCTCTCTCCCTCCCACCCTCCCATCCCACGTATTGAAATGTGATATGTAGTCGGAACGTGCCTTTCCACCACTCATCATGTGATTATTATCTTCACTCTTGCCGATTGTTGCCGAGCTGAGCATGTTTGCACATTAATGCCAAAACGTGTGGAGAATGGGATGATATAAAATAAAATGATTGAAGAACCGTGTCTCAAACTGACAGGGGATCGTGAGAAATGAAGCTCAGTACTCATTAAACGGATTGTCACTACAGGGAGGAGAGAGGGGGAGAAAGATAGGGGAATATAGACATAGGTAGATACATGTAGATATATCGACAGATAGATAGATAGACTGAGAGAGAGAGAGAGGGGGAGGGGGGGAGAGAGAGAGAGAGAAAGAGAGAGAGAGGGAGAGAGATACATACATAGCACACATACTTACTTACTTACATAGCTAGATAGAAGTAGATAGATAGACAGACAGATAGATAGATATATATCAATACATTATATACATAGGTAGATATAGAGAGAGAGGGGGAGAGGGAGAGAGAGAGGGTGAGAGGGAAAGAGAGAGAGGGAAGAGGGAGAGCGAGAGAAATAGAGAGAGAGAGAGAGAGAGGGAGAAAGAGGTAAAGAGAGACAGAGAAAGAGGTAAAGAGAGAGGGGGAAGAGACTGAGAGATGGAATGAAAATATCAGAGAAAATAGCGAAGGAAGGATAAAGGTGAGAATAGAGGTAGATCAGTTACAAAATGTCAGAGGGTATAATATATAATGGAGAGTAAGAAAGAGAGAGTTATCCGTTGTTGATCTGTATCCCGTTCAAATGCTTCATGCTGATGAATTGTAGATAAATGAATCATTCTGAACAGTTATACTTCGGTAAGTCAAATACATATTGCACATCTATATCAAATCAATATACTAGTGTGTATCAAAAATACAAAATATTTATTTTACACTGTAACATATGCATATCGTATTCATAGATCATCTGTTGATTTTTCGGAAAAGAATTTAAACATAATAATTCAAAAGCAAACTTGCAGATGACTATACTATAGCCCATTCTTTGTTTTCCTTCATAATTATTTAGCATTGATTTTTGTGATCGATGAACAAATAAATCAAAACCACTTATAACAAGAACAAAAAGGTGAATTTTCTTTCGAATATATACAATCACCTTTCTTATTTAGGGATACAGCATGTGGACCATGAAAAAAGTATTTGCTTCATCATGAATGAAGTACACGTAAGATATTGAATAACACTAATTTTGTGCGATTCTTCAGTACAAACACGTTTTATTTTCGAAACGCTTCACTGTTTGTTTGGTTGTTTTTGTTGTTAATATTTTTTGTAGTTTGTTTGTTACTTTATTTATTTCAAGAATCTATAACCTAAAGTGAACCTTGATATCTTATCGGCCCTTAAAATTGATTTCGTTTTATATTAAGCCCGCACTACTCTAATAATTTCTCATGGTAGAGTCGTATATAAAGTTTCCAGAAATCGATGTATACTTTTTGGTTGGTGTCATTCTACATCAAATTGTGACGATGCTGATGTGGTATAGAAATTTCGGCAGGGGGTTGAATACTTTGACAACAATGGGCTCTCCCGGCGAGAATAATTATGTTTTGCTATTTTCAACAATCGTATTCGTGACAAGGGTATTGTTAGTATACTTATTTAGTTTTGGGTCGTATTGCATTTGTTTTTAACCTTCGTTGCCTTTCGATATTTGCAACCTTTAAGGGGCTGCGGGGAGCTTTAAAATGTAACAAATGTAACACATGTAACAAGTGATGATGATGATAATGATGATAATATTGGTGGTGGTGGTAGTGGTAGTAAGGATGATGACGGGGGTGGTGGTGATGATGTGATGATGATGATGATGATGATGATGATAATGCTTATGATGATGATGGTGATTATAATAATGATAAGGTTGATGATATGATTAAATTAATGTAAATAGGATGAATGTTCTATTTATTTGACTAAAGCCGCTTCTAAATATCAAATAATTGCACAACACAATAAATATATGTATTGTGGAAAGGCTTTCAGGTGATTATTTTCTGAACCATACACGTAAATTAGATCAAGTTGTTCTTTATAATTATGTAGTTCTCAATCAGTCGTTTTCACAGAGATTACCAAGAACTGCTTTCAAACTGTTACTTTAAAAAAAAAGGAAATAGGACATTTGATGGAATAGTGAGCTTGAGCCAAGCTATCATGTTAATGTAGCACAATAGCCCCTATCAATCACAATCACAATGTGTTGTAGGGAAAACATGATGTAAAAGATATGGCTGATTTATTTTTAGAACAGAGGTATTGTTCAGTGGCGGATCCAGGGGGGGGGCCCGGGGGGCCCGGGCCCCCCCCCTTGAGAAAAAAATCATGTAAAATCACACGATTTTTACCTTTTTTGGGGGTTGGGCCCCCCCCCCTGGCGCTCAAGGGGGGGGTGCAAATTTTAAAATTTTTGAGGACCAAAAAAAAAAAAAAAAAATGTGCTCACTACCCCCCCCCCCCCCCCCCCCCCCCCCCCCCCCCCCCCCCCCCCCCACTGAGCGACTTTTCGGCTGGCTGAGTCGTTGCGATTTTTTTTGGACTCCAAAAAAAAAAAAAAAAAAGTGTCCGCTTACCCCCCCCCCCCCCCCCCCACTGAGCGACTTTTCGGCCGGCGCGATTTTCAAATTTTCGGGAGCAAAAAAAAAAAATAAAAAGTTGGGCCCCCCCCCCTAAGAAATCCTGGATCCGCGCCTGGTATTGTTTAGCAAACAAAAATACAAGTACTAGTAAGTGATACAGTCCTACACTGACCGCACGAAAAACAACATTGTGTGACTGGAGTGATGGAAAGTAAGTCAGAATTTCTTCTTTTTATGTTGATGTGAACTGTAAATGAAGAAACATATTCATTATTTCTATTTGAGTTGTGATTTTCATTTGGGAAATATAAAGCCATTGGGAAGAAATCTCACAAAATAATCGCATTACTTGTATTCGCCAAGAGCTGGCGCTATATCTTTATACAATGCGTTCATTATCTACTTGGGTTGTAACATCTCCAGGAAATTTGAATTTACATTTCTTGTCCATATCCTTTTTTTTTTTAAATATTGACTGTTTTATGATGAATTCAGAAAAAGGGGGATTTGAAAAGTAATTTGTTTGTATCGGCACAAGCAAGCAGAGGAAAAAGAGCTGTACTGTACGTGGCACGAAACTGTCATAACCGAATTGGCAATGTGAGGTTTTTTGGAAGTTTAATTTTAATATTTTAGTAATGTCAATTCTCAAAATAATACTTTCTTATTCTATTAAAATTAATTTTAACTGTTAGAAAATCCGTTACTATTTTTTTCTTTCTGGATCCCCGAGGCAAACTTAGTTTGATAACCACATTCCCCTTTATCGTGAACACACATGTGGCAGATGTCGACACCCATGCGGTCAAGTGGCATAGCGCCATCTACTGGCAAAAAAAAAAGTATAATGATGTCTGCTATCGAATTGTCAACACAATCAACGTGAAAATTCCTCTAATTATCTGAAAATTGAATAAAACTGCGAAATAAAACTACTAAGATTCTCTATAGTGATGTAGATGAAGTCAGTATCCCCAATTAATTAATATAATCAGTCAAGATAATTTCAGCTGCTAAACAAATTTGTGCTTTCATTTTGATATAAATAGCAGACCATATGGATCGAAGATCACGCATGCAAGATCGTTATTGCATCAGCCAATTTATAATATATAGCAAATAGTGCTTTGTAGAAGGAACATGTGAAGCAGAGTGGCGCAGCGGAAGCGTGCTGGGCCCATAACCCAGAGGTCCGAGGATCGAAACCTCGCTCTGCTAAATGTTTTTTTTTGTTTTTAATTATACATTTGTGTACGAAAACCGTCATACCATAATGCCAAGCACACTACACATATTACTACACCGCCTTATTATGCGTTATGTAGTTGTAGAATATTCCTGGAAGAGACACCTGCCAAACGTTACGTAATACAATTGAAAATGGTACCTGTAATAATTAATATGAAATTTAATTCCTTTTTTAAATAATAATAATGATAATAATAATAACAATATTGATTATGATAATAATGATAATGATAATACTCACAATAATAGTAATAATGATAATAATAAAGATAATAATGATAAAGATAATAATACAAATAATTTCATTTTTTTTTTATCATTGTCATATTATTATTGTTCTTGTAATTGTTATTATAATTTTTATAATGATTATTATTATTACATTTATTTATCAATTTTATTATAATTTTGTTATAATTACAGTTGTTGTTATTATTATTATTATTATCATCCTTGTTTATTTATTTTAATTTTAACTGCTACATTTTATGTACATAACTGGGATTAGTATGATCAGAATTCCAAATGTCTCATGTAAGCAGAGTGGCGCAGCGGAAGCGTGCTGGGCCCATAACCCAGAGGTCCGAGGATCGAAACCTCGCTCTGCTAAAACTTTTGTATTTTGTTCTTCTTCTTATAAAACAACTAATTATCATAAACGTGACATCTGTTTCGGATTAACATATTTATTCCTAAAAATTTAATTCAATTTTTTCAAGTGATCGTAGTCAGTAAAAGTTGAAAAATTATTCACCTATATTAGACAAAATATGTGCCCTTGACATCATGGCTTATTTACCTTTAAGATTCTTAAGAAATGTTGATATTCGTTATCTGATAAATCCACATTTGGAATTATGTAATAGATTTATTATTTTAAAATGTGCATAGCCAATGAATTTTTGAGGGCTTATTTTTGTAAATGATATAAGTTATCGGCAAACGAATGACTATGTCAATCATTATGACAGAAGTCTAGCTTAAGAAATCAATTAAATCCCATCTGTACTAGTTTACAGGAGGGATTAGTCCAACCTGCAAGGTTACCGACAGGTGGTTATCTCATCTAGTCAGCTCTCAATTAACATAAGAAAAAGAGGATCATGGGGGACCAATGGTCACCAATTAGGCATTGTTTGCTATATAGAGGGCGCAAGTAGCTATAAGTATAGAGCAATGGGGCTTTCAGTTTATAATCATGAAGTTCGAAACACTGTAACTATTGCTCCATGTTGCATCATCTCTTGTAACAAATAATAAAAGCACTGCCAAATTCGCAGAGAAGCAGAGTGGCGCAGCGGAAGCGTGCTGGGCCCATAACCCAGAGGTCCGAGGATCGAAACCTCGCTCTGCTAATTTTTTTGTATTTTTCATATAAATATAATAATGATTATATATTTTGATATTCGCTTTCTATGAAGCAATTATTTTTAACAAATATAAACTAAGATTATTAATTTTTGTATATTCAAGTAAGCCTCTGACGGTAGAAGTTGAAATGAAGTTGAAGGCAAATGGGACTTTCGGCGTACTCCACTTTGCATGTTATTGTGTCAAAGATTTATTCTAAAGAAGAGAATAATGTTCCTTATCTGGAAGAAGGAAAACAAATTATGACTATATAATTTTATTCAAATAAAAAATAAAATCACCGTATACATACTACATTAATCCAATCAAAAAATAATTTATTTGAATACCCGTTCGTTTGCCGATAAATATCATGAAACGTTTGTTGTTGTTTTTTTCCTTCTGAATATGTGTTATTTTTCTTTAAATATTTAAAAGAAGTTTCATGATATTTATCGGCGAACGAACGGGTATTCAAATAAATTCAATTTGAATCATTGAAAACGTCTAAATATATCGATCGTGGTGGTATAGAGCTTTATCTATATAAGCCAATGTAAGTTTATAATAACACTAAATTTCAAGTTGGAAATATAGTGTAACCACTGCCTAATGTTGCATCATCTCTTGTTAACCATAATGAAAACTAGACCAAGATCTACCGAGAAGCAGAGTGGCGCAGCGGAAGCGTGCTGGGCCCATAACCCAGAGGTCCGAGGATCGAAACCTCGCTCTGCTAACGCTCCTGTATTGTTTTTTCTTATCAAATATAATACTGATCATATTATATTCGTCTTGTATGAATAGATTAAGTAACAATAATTTCATTATATTTTCAAGTAATCCTGTGTCACTAAAAGTTGAAATACTATTCACAAAAACAAAAGAGAATTCGAAAAACAATTAACAATACCCTGTGAGTGGTTTTGTATCAAGTTGTGATTCTGAAGGAAACAATAATTTCTGATTAATGCATATCTGAGATTAAGTTTTTTATAAATATTACTCACCGTACATTCAGTTTACGCCTCGCAAATGAAATGTTATTGTTTATTCTGAAATCAACACGAAAGTTTTGAATTTATCAAATTTAGTGGCGAACGAATGACTTTCATTTAACCTCAATATAATCATTGAGGGCATTGAAATATACCGATCGTGGCGGTATAGAGCTTTATTTATATGATTCAATCTTAGTATATTATAACACTATATTTCAAGTTGGAAATATAATGTAACCATTGCCTAATTGCTTCCTATTGCATCATTCATTGCTTGAAGGTAATTTAAACAAAGCAAAACTTTTACATTGAAGCAGAGTGGCGCAGCGGAAGCGTGCTGGGCCCATAACCCAGAGGTCCGAGGATCGAAACCTCGCTCTGCTAATTTGTTTGTATTTTTCATATAAATATAATACTGATTATATATTTTGATATTGGCTTTCTATGAAGCAATTATTTTTCACAAATATAAACTAAGATTACTAATTTATTCAAGTAAGCCTCTGACGGTAGAAGTTTGAAAATTATTTACCAATTTGAAGGCAAATGGGACTTAAAAATCAAATTAGCACGATTATGGCGTACTCCACTTTGCATGTTCTTGTGTCAAAGATTTATTCTAAAGAAGAGAATAATATTCCTTATCTGGAAGAAGGAAAACAAATTATGACTATATAATATTTATTCAAATAAAAAAAATATTCACCGTATACATACTACATTAATCCAATTAAAAAATAATTCATTAGAATACCCGTTCGTTTACCGATAAATATCATGAAACGTTTGTTTTTTGTTTTTTTCCTTCTGAATATGTATTATTTTATTTTAAATATTTAAAAGAAGTTTCATAATATTCATCGGCAAACGAACGGGTATTCAAATAAATTCAATTTGAATCATTGAAAACATCTAAATATATCGATCGTGGTGGTATAGAGCTTTATCTATATAAGCCAATGTAAGTATACAATAACACTAAATTTCAAGTTGGAAATATAATGTAACCATTGCCCAATGTTGCATCATCCCTTGTTAAGGATAATAAAAACAAGACCAAGATCTACAGAGAAGCAGAGTGGCGCAGCGGAAGCGTGCTGGGCCCATAACCCAGAGGTCCGAGAATCGAAACCTCGCTCTGCTAACGCTCCTGTATTGTTTTTTCTTATCAAATATAATACTGATCATATTATATTCGTCTTGTATAATTTCATTATATTTTCAAGTAATCCTGTGTCACTAAAAGTTGAAATACTATTCACAAAAACAAAAGAGAATTCGAAAAACAATTAACAATACCCTGTGAGTGGTTTTGTATCAAGTTGTGATTCTGAAGGAAAAAATAATTTCTGATTAATGCATATCTGAGATAAAAAAAAAATTAAATATTACTCACCGTACATTCAATAATGCCTCGCAAAGGAAATGTCATTGTTTATTCTGAAATCACCACGAAAGTTTTGAATTTATCAAATTTAGTGGCAAACGAATGACATTCATAATTATTTTAACCTCAATATAATCATTGACGGCATTGAAATATATCGATCGTGGCGGTATAGAGCTTTATCTATATGAATCAATCTTAGTATATAATAACACTATATTTCAAGTTGGAAATATAATGTAACCACTGCCTCCTATTGCATCATTCATTGCTTGAACGTAATTAAAACAAAGCAAAAATTTTACAGTAAAGCAGAGTGGCGCAGCGGAAGCGTGCTGGGCCCATATCCCAGAGGTCCGAGGATCGAAACCTCGCTCTGCTAACCGTTTTTTTGTTCTTCTTATGAAATACATGTACAATACTGATCATACATTCGTCTTGTATGAAAAGGTTAAGTAACAACAATTTCTTTCTATTTTCAAGTGTCACTAAAAGTTCAAATGATTTTCACAAATACAAAAGCGAATTGGAAAACCAATTAACAATACCCTGTGCGTAGTTTTGTATCAAGGTGTGATTCTGAAGAAGAAAAAAAAAATTCTGATCAATCTATATCTGACATTATGTTTTTTTCCCAAATATTATTCACAGTACATCCAGTTAATGCCTCGCTAATGCAATGTTATTTTTCATTCTGAAATCACCACGAAATTCTGGGATTATCAAATGTATTGGTAAACGAACTGGCATTCATTTAACCTCAATAAAATCATTGACGGCATTGAAATATATTGATTGTGGCTGCATATAGCTTTATCTATATATACATCAATGTAAGTATATAATTACATTATATTTCAAGTTGGAAATATAATGTAACCATTGCCTCATATTGCATCATTAATTTAAAACATAATAAAAACAAGATCAGAAAGTTACAGAGAAGCAGAGTGGCGCAGCGGAAGCGTGCTGGGCCCATAACCCAGAGGTCCGAGGATCGAAACCTCGCTCTGCTAACCGTTTTTGTTTTTTTGTTTTTCTTATTAAATACAATACTGATCATACATTCGTCTTGTCCCTTTTGCAGCCGACATCAAATTATGTAGAACTTTGCAGGAATTATGAATATTTCATGTATGTTCTATCTGTGAAATTTAAACGTTAGCAGTGTCCTAATATTTACCGTTTACTTGCTGGACTTCACTGTCAGAGACTATTGAGTGACTGACTGGTTTTTTCCCTCTTTGGTAATAACATACATAAAATGAGCTGTAAAGGGTACTATTTGTCTACATCAATAACCCACTTCTTGTAATGGCCAAAATTAAACTGATTGAATCTTTGCGCAGCATAAAACGTACGACCATTCGGTCTGAAAATCAGACTATTACTTACTGGCTCTATAGCTCTTAAAGGACAAGTCCACTCGAAAAATAACTTACTTTCAATAAAAGCAGAAAAATCAGACAAACCAATCAAAAAAAGTTTGAGCAAAATCGGATAACTAATACGAAAGTTATGAATTTTTGAAAAAGTATGTACAACTATGGAACAATGAGATTCACAACACAAATTGCCAAGATGGTTATCAGTTTGTGACGTCATGTCCTCACAACTTATCAATTGCTTTACATAGTTTAATCCAATTAATTTCCCTTTTTATCCCCCAAAACTTGATTTCCCCATGCCTTTGCCCAGGTTATATGATTTGTATCATATTGCGTGCATGACATTTCCCAAAAACGTTTATGAATTTTGAAGAATTAATACTATTTTCTGAATATTGTATTTCATAATTATTGATTTTTATATAAATAGTTTATCAAAATTCATTTTTTCATGATTTAACTGGACAAAAAATACTCTTTATTTGAGCATCCACACAAACAAATATTACTAACAGTCTAACTTGGATGCTGGTGTGAAGAAAAAGGATTCTTAGGGTGAAAATAGGAAATTTATAATATTAATATACAGAAAATAATGAGTGGATAGTGAGGACCATACGTCAAAGGCTCATGAGTGAGTTGCCAATTTGTGTAGTGATTTTTTCAAAGTTTTCCATGTCATTAAAAATTCATAACTTTCTTATTAGTTATCCGATTTTGCTCAAACTTTTTTTGATTGGTTTGTCTGATTTTTCTGGTTCTATTGAAAGTAAGTTATTTTTGGAGTGGACTTGGGCTTTAAGTCGATATTTTCCCACTTGAAGACAATTTCAAGCCCCCCCCCCCCTTTTTTTTTTAAAGGGAAGTTCTAAATTAGTATTTTCTTTCAAAAGCCGTTGGAATTTAACCTTTTCATTTTTTGGCCTGCAAATGGGACATAGTACCTTTAAGTAACAACAATTCATTACATTTTCAAGTAAACCTGTGTCAATAAAAGTTGAAATATTATTCACATAAAACAAATTTAAAGCAAATTTGAAAACCGTTACATAGGCCTATTCATATTTGATCAATCCATATCTGAGATGATGTATTTTTAATTATTATTTACTATACACTCAATTTATTTACTCCTAACTGATGAGTTGTTATTTGTTTATTCTGAAATCACCACGAAAGTCTAGAATGTGAACAATTTATTGGCAAACGAATGGCATTCAACTAAATTCAATATAAAATCATTGAAAGCACTGATTTATATCGATTGTATCGGTATAGAGCTTTATATATAAATAGATGATATGTACAATTACACTATATATCATGTTGAAAAATATATGTATTATGTAACCATTGCCTATATTTGCATCATTCCTTGATGATCCAACATAATACAAACAAGACCAATATTTACGAACAAGCAGAGTGGCGCAGCGGAAGCGTGCTAGGCCCATAACCCACAGGTCCGAGGATCGAAACCTCGCTCTGCTAAGATTTTTGTCTTTCTTGCACTAATATTTTTTGTACATAATACATCAATATAAAATAACTTTCATATTATTATCTTTCCAAGGAAGGTTTTCATAAAAATGTTAAGATTATAGACAATGATTATAGACAATGATTATAAAGCCGACTTGACTAGAGTACTGTATGTATATTTTAAAGGCACAGAGTATATCAATATAGTCATGGATACTTTTGAAGTCAACAGTTTATGAAAGATTAGGCGTCAAATATACCAAATACATAGTTTATAAATCAGGTTTCTTAAAATGTTAAAATTGCAATCCTGCTTAATGTTGCATCATCCCTTGTTATAGATAATAAAAACTAAATCATTTACATAGAAGCAGAGTGGCGCAGCGGAAGCGTGCTGGGCCCATAACCCAGAGGTCCGAGGATCGAAACCTCGCTCTGCTAACCGTTTTTGTGTTTTGTTTTTCTTATGAAATACAATACGAATTATAAATTAACAATCCCTCCATACAGAATTCATTAGTCTTCAATGACTTCATAGAAGCATATTTTCAATTAATTGATTTCAGTATAAAAAAAATAAAAAAAATAGGCCTATAGCTATTCAACAAGACAAATGCGACTTTAAAGAAACATATTGGTACATGACCTACTTGACTGTTATGGGCTTGTCTTTTGATTCTAAAAGAAGATTTTATTCATTAAAATTTTAATCATTGTTCACATACATGCCCATTTCTGTGTAAATGCCTATTCAATGTTAAACAGCGATTTATATAATACCTTGGAAGTAGGCATTTAAAGTTAAAAACTGATTTGCCTCTCGTTGACATTCGGATGAAGAAACCATATTTTGACACAATCATGTTTAGTGGCGTGATTAAACTCATACGCCATTGGTAACAAATATTGAAATATATTTATCAACAAGATTAGGCCTACATCTTTATAGAAATACATTCTAGTTTAACATCACCCCTAAATTCCAGATAAAGAAAAGAAGAAAAAAACATATTATGTAATATATCTCGAATGTTGCATCATCCGTTATCGTTATAATTCATCATCTATACGATGCCTATGTCAACAGCAGAGTGGCGCAGCGGAAGCGTGCTGGGCCCATAACCCAGAGGTCCGAGGATCGAAACCTCGCTCTGCTAATATCTTTTTTTTTTTTTGGTATTCATTTTTACAATATTTATAATTCAATTACGTTCCATTCGCACGGAAATACATTAATCTTCGTTGATTTCATAATATTATATTTTCAGGTAAATCAATTTCAGTAAAATCTTAAAGCTATAAATATAAATCAACGCAAATGCGACTTTGTAGAAAACAAAGTGACGCATAACCCTTTTTGACTGTGAACTTGTCTTTCTATTCTAAATCAGACAAATTTATTCTGATCAATTCACGTTTGAGATTATGTATTTAGGTTTTGTCTGTTTGTTTATTTAAATAAGTCACTCTTCACATGCATACAAATTATGTATAATAAGCATGTCCATGGACAAGTGATCATGGAATGCTATTTGAATTGTGGAATCGTTAATAAAATCGGATGGAAACGTTTTATATTCAACGCGATTTATAAATCATTAGAAATGTATTGTGAAAGATACATGCCGATCGTGATTAATACAGATTTAAGGAAATCAAAGTTGCATACCATCACCCTAAATTCCAAGTTCACGACATCATAATGGAATCGTATCTGAATGTTGCATCATGCGTTATTAAACAAGATCGAACATTATCTTCTAGAATGTGTGAGCAGCAGAGTGGCACAGCGGTAGCGTGCTGTTGGGCCCATAACCCAGCAGAGGTCCGAGGATCGAAACCTCGCTCTGCTAAACATTTTGTCCTGTTGATAACTTTTTCATTTTATCATGGATATGACAATATCTCACTACCAACATTTGTATCTTTTTTGCCCTAATATATTTCGTACATAAAACACGAATATAAAATAATGTCCATATTAATATCTTTCCAAGGGAGTTTATTTCATTAAACATTTAATATTGTTCAATGTGTGAAATACCACTTTAAAAAAGACAAGTATTATATAGCTTACTTAATTACTGTATGCGTATTTTAAATGTACTATTATTTTCTCGGATTACATTGAAACAATATCAGGCAGGCTTATCATAATATCATAATATATAAATTATTATTCATCATTAGGTAAAGAGGCAAATTACACACATGACCAGGATATATACATGGATACTTTTGAAGTCAACAGTTTATAAAAGATTGCAATACTGCTTAATGTTGCATCATCCCTTGTTAGAGATAATCAAAACAAGATATATCTTGACAGCGAAGCAGAGTGGCGCAGCGGAAGCGTGCTGGGCCCATAACCCAGAGGTCCGAGGATCGAAACCTCGCTCTGCTATTACTTTTTTTTAACAATACAATACAAATTATGAAATTACAATCCCCCATATAGAATTTTAGTCTTCATTGACTTCATAGAAGCATATTTTCAATGAAATAGATTTCATTAAAAGTTTATAGCTATTCAACTAGACAAAATGCGACTTTAAAGAAACAAATTGGTACACTACCTACTTGACTATGGGATTGTCTTTTGATTCTAATAAAAAAGATATATTTCATTCGTATCAATTCACGTTTGAGATTATGTATTTAATCATTGTTCATAATACACACAATTCCTATTACGCAGCGCATGTACCTGTATAAATGCCTATAATGTTATACAGTGATTTTTATCAAGGAAACATTACGTCTAAATGAAGTTATTAAATTCATACGTCACTGGTAAAAAAAATATTGAAATATATCGATCAACATTATTAGGCCCACGGCTTTTCAGAAATACATTTTAGTATAACAGCACCCTATAAATTCCAGGTAAAAACAGACAAAAACCATTATTATGTAATGATTCCCGAATGTAACACCATCCGTCATCGTTATCATTCATCATCTAAACATTACCTGTTAGAACGTGTCAACAGCAGAGTGGCGCAGCGGAAGCGTGCTGGGCCCATAACCCAGAGGTCCGAGGATCGAAACCTCGCTCTGCTAATATCTTCTTTTTTTTTAAAATTCATTTTTACAATATTTATAATTCAATTACGTTCCTTTCGCACAGAAATACATTAATCTTAATTGATTGCATAGTACCATGCATATTTTCAAGTAAAACGATTTCAGTAAAATCTGAAAGCTATGTGAAAAATTATGTCTGATAAGCATGTCCATAGACAAGTATTAATGGAATGTTTTATCTAATTGCGGAATCATTAATCAAATCTGTAGGAAAAGTTTTATATTCAACGCGATTTATAAATCATTAGAAATATATTGAAAGCTACATGCCGATCGCAATGAATACAGATCAAGGAAATCAGAGTGGCTAACCATCACAATAAATGTCAAGTTCGCGACCTATAACGGAAACGTATCTGAATGTTGCACCATCCGTTATTATTAAACAATATCGAACATTACCTTCTAGAATGTGTGAACAGCAGAGTGACGCAGCGGTAGCGTGCTGCCGGGCCAATAACCCAGCAGAGGTCCGAGGATCGAAACCTCGCTCTGCTAAACATTTTGTCTTATAAAGGCTTTGCTGATAACTTTGACATTTTATCATGGATGTGACAATATTTCAGTACCAACGACGATCCAACTATGATGATAAGATTGTTAATGTTTCTCGTTCACAGAGTATAGATCCCTTGTGTGGAAATTGCATTTTTATAAGGGAAATTGACTTATTAACCCCACAATGTCAAGCAAGCATGCATACTAAATTTTATGATTTTGTTCGACGAAGGTTAAACAATACAAATTGCTGGAAATTACTGTGATGCCGGCAGAAGTTTTAAATGGTGAGGTAGGGAGGAGGACGGGATGTGCCCCCCCCCCCCTTCCCCGGGCCCATCGTCTCCGCTCCATCAGACTACGACGATGGACTTTGAGGAGTTTTATCACATCAATAAGTTCATTAGAAGAGTGGCGCTGCGGAATCGTGCTGGGCCAATAACCCAGAAAGGGTCCAAGGATCGAAACCTCGCTCTCCTAATATTATTGTTCTCTATGATTCTCTATGATTATCAGTATAAAGCATTTACTTTATAAAACTCTACATTTTCATTGTTTGATTTTGATGTCATGATATCAAACAAAATGAAAAAATCTCTTCAGTTCATTAATTTTTCTTAGAAGCCAAAACATAGTACTATTATAGTCATTCTTTGATCTCCTATGCCATATAAAGCAGAGTGGCGCAGCGGAAGCGTGCTGGGCCCATAACCCAGAGGTCCGAGGATCGAAACCTCGCTCTGCTAATATTTTAATACTTATTTTACATTTCGTAAAGAATATATGAATATAGAGTGGTTATTCAAAAAATATTATATAAATAGAACTAGTTTATGTTTTAAACAAAGATTTTTTTTTTTAACATACACGAAGTAGCTTGAGATTCGAGGATACTCGCTTTTTGTATTAATTGTTGTAATGATGAACATATTGACATTATTATATACATGTTGATTGCTTCTATTTCTACAAGTTATCTTTTTGTATAGTGTTTGTGTCCCCCCCCCCCCCCCCCCATCATTGTTAATTCATTTCATATTTGGGGAAAGGTGAAATGAATTGGTCTAATGTGGCTATTGACATTGCAGTGGTTACCACTGACGATTGAGCGATCCGATTTGTAATATGTTCCGTTCCTTCTTTGGAAAGAGCGCCACCTCTTGATCAATTTCCGAGTTAATTCTCTCTAGAGATACGTCATCAATGGTAAATCTATATCAATCATGGATTGATATTTATCAGGTAAATACAATAATATCAAGAAAAGAAACCCATTTCAAGATAATGTTTTCACTTCTGTAACTGCTGCTTCATAACATACCAGCTGATCGCGTGTCTCGTTGTTCAAAACAATGAATTACATTGATCTTATATTTTATTAATTTAAAAAATACATGTGACAGGAATCACTCGCCTAAAGAGAGATATATAGACCCTATAGCAAATAGGATATAAAGTAAATTAATTAGCAGCAATTTTTTATTGTTCCGATGCGTCTGTCAAATCTTTGAGCTTTAGGCGATAGGCGTTCCAAGGATCTGAAGATATTTTATCCTTTGTCCTATAGTAATGGGAAAGTATGTCCCCAAGGAAATAATTGCAGTCTCCTCGAATAATGAAGTTTTGCCAACTAACAAGAATCGCCTTAATATACCATTGTTCTCATTGTATTCTCATGAATGATATCCTGGATCGACGATCGGGAGGGGGCGGGGGGAGCATGTATGATTGAACATTTTCCAAAGGGAAAAGAAAAACTTCTGACTTTTGATTAACAGAGCAAAATGAAAGAGGCTAAAGTATGACAAAAATTCTGACAAAAAAAAATCTGAGTCCGATTCCTAGGCTTTTAATCTAAATATTCTGACAATATTTAGCTAGAGGGAAAAATGATGAGAACGTTCTCAAATAATTGTCCTTAATTGAGCCCAATTTTTTAAACAAATGATTAGGCCATTAAAAAAAATATATATGTTTAGCGTCCCCGCCCGCTTCCTTTTTGGGGGCCGCCTCCTATTTTTTTTTTTTTTTTTTATATAATTTTTTTTTTTTTTAAAGAAAAAAAAAACATGAAAAACACTGTAAAAATGGATCTATTTCTGATTTATAAAAAAATAAAAAAAATGTCGGCGGCCATCTTGAAAAATAGCCCGACCGTCAGCGAAAATGTACCGAGCGGCCATTTTGAGTGGCCATTTTGAAATAAAAAATAAAAAATAAAAAGGGCCTCCTCCTTCCTATTTTTCGAAAAAACAGGACGCTAAACATGTTTTTTTTTTAATTTGGCCTTACTGTAAACATTTGTTTTGGAATTGGGGTGACATTTTATTACTCGCCATTAGCCAAGATATATAGATCTGTTTAATCACTGGTTTAATAATGTCATGCATACTTCTCGAAAATAAACGTTTTCCTAATTACAAATTTACTCAAAAGCTTGCATGAAGCTGCAGACATAGCAACAGTTACAAAGTGGATTCCATATAATATGGAAATGTCATGTATATCAAATGAATCAGATATTATACTTTTATGATTGATATAACCAGTGGTTCTGCATGGAAAGAAATATCCAATTTAAAAGAAACACATCAGCAACCATAATCTAGATGCCGAGACTAACGAAGTGTAAATTGACCTGTTATCATCAAAGAAAAGACAAACATTTACCAGCGTTATTTTTTGGCCACCTGGCCTTGGGTCAAATAACCTAAAAGCAAACATTTCTCAGAATGTCATTAATAAATGCAAACATACAACATTCGACGCCCAGCGCGATAGATATTCTGCATCATTTTGCGCAACACTAGGGACATTATTGATGCAAGATCAGACCCAGTATTTATCATTATTTTTATTTTCTATTTCCCCTTGTGAAACTATAGATACCATAATAGTTATATACTGTTTTTAATCAAATAAAAGGATTAGGCCTTCAACAGAAACGTAAACAAGACAGTGAATGTCGCAGAGCGCGGGTAAATCGCCTCACCATAATACTCCCAATAGCCTTGACTAGAGACTATACAAACATGTTTGTGCATCACTGAACTGTAAGTGACCTTCTGTCGAAGGTCTTACGTAATAGTGTTTTTATCACTGAAATCTAACACTGTGACGTAGTGTTAGATCAGGGTGGTTGTTGTGGTGTGTATGTGTGTGTGCGTGTTTTTTGTGTTTGCGTGAATAGGCTCAATGACTCCTTGGTAAATTTGTTGTAGGAGCCTCCTGTTTATTCACGTGCCCAAACAGGCGATCAGTATGAATCAGTTATATGCAAATTTTCACGAAGAGTTTAGGGTACTGCATTATACAACTCAACAATAAAGGGCACATGCGGTGCATGACAGTTTTACTACAATTTAATAAAACTGAATTCTAGCGAAGCCATCATGACTGTGTAAGACATAATTATTATAGCCGGACATTTTAGGCCTATGTATTGTTTGCGAGGTCGCTTTATAGCAGCCAGTGTAAAACAAAATAAAATTACTAGTAGCTTTCTAGAGCACTTTTGCCACAATTTAATCAAAGTCTGCTATATTAAACCGCTGCATATACACTCATTGAAACCAAAATCCCTTTTGTAAATGGAAAAGAAAATGGCAGTTAGCCCCGAGCACAAAAATACTATGGCAAGAATACGGCATAAAAGCTGGAATGAAAGAATGAGCACAATAGGCCTAAACAGAAGAAGTAGCCTATTCCCGGCCCCCCCACTGAGGGGTCGGAATGACCGCATGCGTGTTGCCAAAATGTCCGGTAAAGGGGTACTTTTCGTGCGACAAAGTCCGGCCCGAGAATTGTAAAAAAAGGGGTGTATTTGACTTTTCACCCGGAGATTTCTTTAAAAAGGGGGTGATTTTTCTTTTTTTCACTCATCTCTTTGGACTCCTGAGAAATTATTTCGAATTAAGGGGGGAACATTGAGCATTTTTCCTGAATTAGGGGGGTCTCCAAGGCAGGAATTGCACGCGAAAAGCCAGCGAAAGGGGGGTTTGGAAATGTTGGCAGTCCTCAGTTAGGGGGTGCTTTCAAAAAAAGGGAACGAGCATATGCGTACCATAAATAACACTGAGTGGGGGGGCCGCGGGAGCCTATTCGTGGTAAATTTCCATAGGGTATCCAGAATCTCAGCATAGACCCATATAATACGCCCACACCCGCCGTATCTTCCTGTTCAGTTGAAGCCAAGAAAAGCAACACTAGCTGCCTGTAAACAATACGAATTTTCAAGAAATGCCTGGATATGCGTTTAATAATTATTGACCTGGCCCCAGCATAAACTACGGTCGTTTTCCAGGTACCGATCGACCTGACCGTTTGTTTGTTGTTTTTGTTATCCGTTACTAAGACCATTTTGTCCACTACCTAACGGTCACAACACTAATCACTTTAAAATGAGACCTTCGCCTTAATCCATTGACCCAGGCTAATGATTATCTGTTTATCCAAAATTTAAGAGAGTACGGTGGAGTTTTGATGCTCAAAACGTATATATTATAATGCTGTATTTTTATCGGACTCAGCCATGGAATATTAACTAGGGCCAGATATTGTGAGCCATATTGGAGAATATTTTCATAATACGATCCTATTTTTCAGCAGAGTCCTTTTTATTACATCATGTTTTGTCAGCTCGGGTTGGCCATGTTTATACCCTAATCTCAATTCTAAACATGAAGGGAAAAAACACGCACAATCATTCCCCATCATCGTTTGTCAAACACGATTTCGCTGAGCCATTTTCATAATTAATTGTGCATGGATTCACTATCCTTGTTGCCTAGTAGCGAACTAATAATACGTTCTTATTGTATTTCAAATGCGGATATATGCATACGTTATGTGTTAGGTCGGATACACATTATAGCTTTCCGAACCATGCAACATCACGCAGGCCTTATGTATGACATTTTCATTCCTAATTTTGAAATATAAATGCTCGTAACAGGTTGAAATAATACTATAAATTGGTCATCTGGCACTTGAATGAGAAGATAATATTATGAAGGAAAGTGTAAATTTTGTATCAAAATGGCCTGATATTCCTTGCTCTCCCTATATGAATTCCAGGAGTCATAGGCGTAGTAAAAGTAGTTTTCGTGATAGGCCAGACGTTCATCATTTAATGTGCGTAGTCCCTACTCAAAATGTGTTATTTTTTGCATTTACATCGTTTGTATTACAAGTACAACGCATCGTGGTGGTCGAGACATATGCGATTGAATTCGTGTCAGCCGGACAATAACACAACAACTGAAAAGAAATTAGTTGGAAATGTTCCTATTTATATCTGCGCAATAAGATGATGGGGGCGAGAGGGCAAATGTCTGGTTTGTAAACATTCGAGCTATGTCTCCCGGGAAATTGCATGAACTTCTGCACTTGGCAAAATATCAACATGGATTTCGCACTGTGCTCTTTAAAGGACACTATTAGTCTGAAATAAATAGTCCTCTTTATGTAAAAGTGCAATAATTGTGACTCAAATGCTTTAAATAAATGATAAATATATGCTTCAAATAGAATATGTGATACAATTTTATGTTTCAGAGTAAGATTTAAACCTTTTGATACTAAAATAATCCTATTTGTTATTCATTTTTAGATGTGAGATAAGTCAAAAATATAAATGAGTACGAATATACAGACTAATGCTAAGTATAACCGCCTCATCATAACAAAAACATTCGCTGTCTCGACAGGAACGAGTCATTTCACTAACGGGGGATATCCCTGATGCGGCGCGGGAAAACAACGACGGAGGGACAGGAAAATGAGGAAACGTCTTGTGCCAGAAAATCAAACCTAATTCTATGAGGAGATATTAATGACTAAGGTATTGCTAATTGATTAATTTCCTCTCTCGTGACTTGGCCCAGCCCCTGTGTCTGCTAAGGTACCTTCAGACTGGAATGTTTCCAAAAAGTAGCGACTTGTTCACGTCTGCCGGTGTACAGAGCAACGGCCTTTATTTAAACTTTAAAGGGAGAGTACTGTTGTCGTACTGCGCTATGCTGTGCTCATAATCATGACTTTGTGTCGACATAATCGATTATTCAAAGAAAATGGTGGACATTTCTCTTTTGTCAATATCTGTGACGCACATGTCTTTTATATTAGATCTGGCCGACGAGGGATTAGGTGGGGGTGAGGGGGGGGGGGGGGGGGTGGGGGGTCGTGGCTTTGGAATTGATTAGACAAGGCAACAATAACAGGGTAACAGGGCAGTAGTACTGTAGTAGCGTTAGTATAGTACTGTTGTATCATCACCATTATTTTATTATCAGTATTCAAAACGGCAAAAAAATGAGCATAAAAGCACATACTTTTATTGTACGAAACAGAGGTAAATAACTTTTTACTACTTCAAATTACAAAACTGCTATTCCTTGAACGATGCTGGGAGCAAGGTTTGTGTCAACTTCTGTATCCTCCTGTCATTCCACAGGCTCCTCATAATTTTCATTCGGCATCATTGGAAGTGAATAAACACAAGATTGTGAAATAAATTATATAGTTATGTTCTAACATAATGGCTTATAGATTATTGTCGTGATTTATTTGTCAGTTACTATAATATTGAAGGGAAAAAAAGCCTTTTCCAGCAATTTCAAATGGTTATTTCAAGAAAGCCACAGGCCAGCAATTCGGTGAAACTCAGGTCTCAAATGAAAAATTTCATTTGTTAACTCGACTTATTTTTATTTATTTTTATGTTTTAGTATATTTTTAGATCCGAGTTCGATACAGGCAAGTGTTTTTTTACGAATTATATCGACGGTCTTTTATTCGCCTATTGGAAAATCAGTTGACATGATTCTGCAAATGTTGATTATAAACCACGATGTTTGTTTTTATATCTTTATCTGAGGGGTCATAGGTCATGTTTACATCCGAATGACAAGGAAGGAACTTTCCTTTCCGGTGCATATCACATTACATCACAAAATACCGGTTTAGGTTTACACCCCTGGTTTACATAACCCTGCAGTGGAGTAGTGAGTCCACTGTCTTCCTCTTTCTCTCTCTAGTTTCACTCTTGAACTATATCCTTTATCTTTCTCAAAACATACTCATTTCAGGATTCACTGATGTCGAGGAGATAGGGGGAGGGGGTATCGGTGTCACGATGTTATTGGATGAATAGGGTGTAGGTTCACGTTCCATTTCCTTTCCTTTCATTCTTTATTTCTCTATTCTCTCTTTGTTTCAAGGGGGCACATGCCCCCTTGTCCCCTATGGTTACGCCACTGCTTTTAATATTGCTGTGAATTGAAATTGTGCTAAATCCCTCCTGGTGTTCCAAAAAAATAAAACAAAATAAATAGAGAGAGAGAGGACAAAACTAGAGAAGGGGAGAGGAGCAATACAGATATACATTTTTCAAGAAAAAGAAGAAGAAAAAAACGTGTGGGAGGAAATGAAGCAAGAACAAGTATGATTTTAAACTGCCTTGTTTTTGTTGGTTGAATGGGGCTAGAAAGTATATTATTCTCAATTAATATTGTAGGAACCAAAAGAGTCTACAACAAGAGACTAAGTTGTCCCCTCTATGGGGGCAAGGGCGGGGCAAGGGACTCGGCTATACAGACATGACCTATGTACTCACCTGTAAAACGATTAGACGGTATTGATAACCAGGTGACCGTAGTTTGAACGAAGTTCATGTTTTGATAAACCCGAGTAGTGTTGACATCATCCTCTCCAGATCGACAAAAGGAAACTCTTAAATTTCAGCTCGGGTGATTACTTTATTCCGGTTCCCAGGCATCGTACACATCAGATAAGCTTAAGACTCACTGTCAATGTGTTGATTTGCCCTTTAAATCATTCGAATCGTTTTCCGTATAGTGTATTCCGCAGCGCCTTGAAATATTAATAATAATGATTATAATTTTGTCTACCCAGGGCAGCCTCGTCAGCATCAACGCTGTTGTTCGTGAGGGCCCTGGAATCATTATTACCCCTGCAATATTTATTGCGAGACATTTACATCTGTTTGGAGAGTTGCAAATGTGGAATAATGTCTTGCCAAAGGACGTTGGTACCGGGTTAGGATTCGAACCCTCAACCGTATAAGATTGTGTATAAAGTAAATGAACCACTACATCACGTAACATGCCATCGATATCACGACCATCAAGAATACCAGGTTTATAGCCTTTACTTATCAACAGCATCACCACCGACACGGTAAACAGCATTATTAAAGTTTGAATTTACTACTAAATCACTATTAGTTTATAGCCAATAGAAAACACGTGCATATTTTGGTAACGGGAGCAAACAAAAAGTAACATGCTAAACGAGGTTAGCCCCCGAATAAATCTTTCATTATTTCACATTGAACGCAAATTATTGTTCTTATCTTTCAAGGAACGTATACACTTTTTACAAGTAAAAGAAAATTACAATTAAATCATATAGCTGAGATACTAGTAATCAGTATTATTATTCGGTTTAACATTATCCCTCCAGTAGAAATTTCTACTGATTATTACCACCACCACCACAAGGGTTACGATTGTTTTTTCTACTCAATATCACCGACAGCAGCATCAGCATCACAATAACCGCCATCGCTGACATCATCACCCCCCTTCCTCCCCCTCAACCATCCACCACCATATTACCTTGCACTCTAAATGCTCTCCTCGGTAATGGTATGAAAAGAGTCATTACGTTGCTGATAGGGCGTCTGCACGCGCATAGGAACACCATGGCTGAGGGAGCCCCCCCCCCCCCCCCCCCCCTCTTTCTCGCTCTTGGGCAAAATGTTATTGGTTGATTTAGCCTATAAGGAATACCAGAAATATAAACCCTTCCGTCAATCTCAAGGTGTTAGTCTTTTTACTCCACAGGGAACCCAGCACAATCTCAGTGAGGGAAAGGGCGGTGAGAAGGGGGGGGGGGGTGGGAGGGGTCCCTTGGATGGACCTAACTCGCCAGATTTGCAAGAATAGGCCCGCTAGCTCAACAGGCAGAGCGTCGTGCTAATAACGCGAAGGTCGTGGGTTCAATCCTCACGTGGACCATATCCCCTTTTTTGTATGTATACCGTATTTTACAGATAATATGAAATCCGAATTACTTGTTCAAGACCACTGCTTCATCATTATTGAAGAGCACCTTGCCATCTATTTTTTCAAAAACATTAACCCGAAAAACAATCTGTGGTTATTTATTAATTTTTGTTTAAGAATGAAAACATATTGGAAGGAACCCTTTTTTCAAAGAATTTCCATTATAAACAGTAATGAGTTCCTGAAAATGGTTATGAGAAAGAAGTGATTTTTTGCGAAGGCTCGATTTTACCTTTATCTGGATAAGATGATGAGGGATGCTGTGTTTTGGTTCCGTTCCAAGAAACCAGTGGGACGTTGCCAATTTCACGAACCATAGCGGTCAAAAGGTTAGCATCTCATGTTGTGAAGGATTCAAACAGCTTCGAAATTTCCACTTGATCCATTCTCTATTGTCTCTTATGTCTACTTTCCTATGCACCCAACCTATATTACTTCTTATTAATTTCCCCTTGTCTTCTTCTTCTTCTTCTTTTTCTTCTACTTTTTCTTCTTCTTCTTCATCTTCTTCCTCTTCTTCTTTTTCCTCTTCCTCTTTCTTCTTCTTCTTCTACTTTCTTCTTCTTCTCCTTCTTCTTCTTCTTCTCCTTCCTCTTCTCTATCTTCTTCTTCTTCCTTTTCTTCTTCTTCCTCGTCTTCCCCTTCTCTTTTCTTCTTCTTCTGTTGTCGTAATGCCTCGCGTATTAGATTGGCTTTGAACCCGGGACCTCCAGCTATGTTACGAAACCACTGCTCTATCACTTAGCCGTCGTGCCATTTTAGAATTTGTTTGACCCCTTCATTGGGTTCAGACCAAAATCTTTTGGAAATTATTCATAACCGATACCAGGGACTGCTGAAACTACCATGCTGGCAATTGGGGCCCCCAGCAGGTGCACAATCATGATAGCAACTTGGCCGAACTTATGACATTATGAATGATTATTGTTTGTAAACATCAAAACTAGAAAACGATTCGACGTGTTCACCTCATACAAGATGCAATGTCGTGAAAACGATCATTTTGTGTGTTTTGTTGCTTCAGAAATTTCGTTTATTTTGTTTCCATTTAAGCATAAAATCATGATGCATCATGCTAATATCCTATTTTCAACGTTTATATTGGCTCGGAAGTGACTCCCGATACCAAAATAACATTGTCAGACGTTGAACCAAATTACGACTCTGATCGATGATGATGATGATGATAAAGAAGATGATGATGACAATGGTAATCGAAAAGCACAACAATAACAACAACATCATCAAGAACAATAATAATAATAATTATAGTGTTAACAATGTTCATACTAATAATTTTACATTACAAACATTAATAAAAACAGTAATAGCAACATTCACAACAATAATAATGACACATTAATTACTATTACGTATTTATAAAGCAGCTTACAATGACGGCATATATTGTCACGGCTTGTGAAAATAAAATGAATAATAAGAATGTAAGACGGAATACATTTTACGTAATAAAAAACATTTTAAGTTGATATAATAACCATTAATATCCCTTAAGATTTCAACCGTCAGCTGCGTCTAATAACCAGAATGTCAGGCGGTGGGAGTGTGGAAATCGTGTGGTAACACAGGCAACAAGTGGGTGAACAAAACTCGTCTGAGGTTTTCAAGATGGCGGCTGCGGCGACAGGTGACTCCTAAAGTTTCAGAAAAAGATTCTTGAGAATTCAAAGAATTAAAAGGGCAAACCGCGGATAGAGTGTAGGCAGATGTTAAAGTTTGATCACGTTTATTCCAAGCTCAGTTCCATGGTTTCCATTTTGTCTAAACATTGAGCAATCACATTATTTTACAAAGAAAGTCTGAGACGAATAAAATCTCATCGAAATTAAGTTGTGGAGGACGATCAATTTTTAATTTTTAATTTTTCAAGGTGTCATTCTCTGGTAATCTTTATTCTCTTGTCATTATGCTGATTTTTAACAATTCTTTAAAATATTTTAAAGGGAACAACAACAAAGGCAAAGCAAAACAACAACAACTATATATATAACAACAACAAGAAACAACAACAAAACAACAACTGTTAGAGCAATAACAACATCAACATTATTAAACAACATGGAACAATGAAGGAAAATAATAATTTTGTGTTCCGATTTCTTTCCAAACATGCTAAAAGCTTGACCGACATCTGGTCAACATCTTGAAGGAACCTATCTGAAACTTAAAAGGGCATCGGAGTGGGGATGCACTGTCTCCATAATTTTGAGAAAAAAATATGGAAGCTCTTAAAACCTTAAGGTGTGGTTGCTGCATGCGGTCATTAGTAATGGCACGCGTCTCAACCGTTTGTTGTCTGCGGGGAAGCGACTGTTTCTTCTTCTTGATGATCTCGACTGGCGGAAAAGGTTAATCAAACCCTTCCTTGCCTGAGGTTAACCCTGAACTCATCACCTTATTCAATATCTAGGTTAGCACGAAAGAAAGGTGGGTGTCGATCTTGAAAGTAGTGGTCTCGGTACGGAACAGAACAGGAACAAGGACAGCAGAACAGGCGGCCCATTGCCAAAAAAGATAATAATTTGGGTGGTTTACCTATATTATAATGCAGTGGCGTATCCAGAAATTGAGATAAAATGAGGGGGAGGGGGTAAACATCGACGGCCCCGCAGGACTGGTGGTGTCTCGAAAGGGGTCTCCCTTGGGAACAAAACAGACAGCTCATTTTTTAAATTATATTATGAATGATTTACCTTTATTATAATACAAGGGAGGACCCAGAAGCTCTGAGAAACAGGGGCGGAGTCCCCTCTCCCGGTCCAGGACAAGGGCGGAGGCCGTAAACAAATAAACTTTGTGTGCCGTAGACCCCTGCAGGTCGTTGTTTTTTCCTCCTTGTTTAGGCCTCCAAACGAAGGGGAGGGGGAACGCCGACTAAACCAATGCTCGATACACCTCTGATGTATTCTGCCAGTATGATTCACAAGGATCTTCGAAATCTTTGTAGTTCATTATTTTTTGTATGTAGTCCAATGCCTGTAGACCCATTGTTGGAGTTTGAGAATGATGAACTATGTTGATTGGTCAAGGTCGGCCTATAATACGTTCACATCTGCATGAGATAATGTGCTACTGAAATCCCTGTCCCGTGTAGCATCTCAATTTCTATTTCAGGCGTATTTAATTTTGATCAAGAACACCATTGCAATCGGGATGAAAAGACTTAGGACATGACAGTTGGGTAATGTCTCTCTTCTATACTACAGGTCATAATATCTAAATTATGTTTTGGCTCCGCCTAAAACTGGCATGCAGCCATTGTACTATTTTGATTTAGCTCGAAATGAATTTCTTCCATATCTGGTAGCTAAAGGATTATAATAATATGTTAAACATTCGATACTTAGCCAAGTATTGCGACCGTGTGAACAACATTCCTGGTGCAGCGTTAGTCCACTCATCGTGGGGCACTTGCATGATGGGGGTGGGGAGGGCACCTGTCTCACTCGGCAAATAAAATGTGAATTTTCAAGACCTCTTATAAGTGTAGGGGGTGTGGGAGCCGAAAGGGGGTCCTATCGTATTCTTTTCCCATCCTTATACCCTCCTCCCTTTCAGTTTTACATTTTGATTTTTCTTTATTTTTAAAATTATTACCTTGAAATTGGAGGTATATACCTGCCCTCTGCCCATATAGCTACGCCACTGATTTCGAGGGCACACCCCCCCCCCCCCCCCCCACCCCTTGCCCATATCATTTCGAACCGTCTTTGTGTGACGCCTTTGGGTGAGTCATAATACGAGTGTTTGCTGTGTTATCATTAATTTTGCTGCTGTACCGGTGTGGCGGGTGTGACGAATCCACGTTTACAGGAAAAGGTGGATCAGCGGACAGACGATGACGACATGGTGTGTTTATATTTACATTATTAACAGTCACCATGTGGCTGGCTGGCGTCTCCTGTATACTACGAACTGCACGACAGATTGTGACTACCCCAAGCCCCCCTTGTTTTATTTATTTATTTATTTATTATTCAGACCCCGCCCAGTGACCTGGAGAGGGGCTGTGATTCATGACTCATTCGCAGAGAGAGAGAGAGAGAGAGGGAGAGAGAGACAGACAGACAGACAGACATAGAGAGAGAGAGAGAGTGAGTGAGAGAGAGAAAGAGACGGGATTTGTTGTTGTTGTTGTTGATGTTGTTGTTGTTGGGTTTATTGGCGCTATCCATCGATTCCGATGATTAGGGAGAGAGAGAGAAGGGAGGTATAGAGGGAGGTAGAGGTAGAAAAAGAGAGAGAGAGAGAGAGAGGTTAGGGGAAAGATATTGGGGAGGGGGTATGAAGACATTAGACTCTGTACATGCGCTATGAGGTGATGATTTGACTCTCATGTCCTATCTATATACCAAATTTTTTTTTCTACCATCTCATGAATAAATCGCAGACGGATGCTGCCAAAGGTTAATTGAAATAACTTCATTTTAAAACAATACTTCATTTTAAATTATGTTAAATATCGGTCATTGTTCCAAAAATTAATTACGTCCAATAATATGCTAGGAGGCGGGGGGGGGGGAGGGGGGGGGGGGTGTCGTCAATCCATCTGTACTTTTCGATGGCAGCACGCACTGTATCCCATTATGAGGTACGGCGTGTAAATATTGAGTTTTGGTAATCAGACGGAAAGAACATCCAGATTTCTACAGAATAAAACAAATATTACTCAGAATGTTCAAGGCCATTTAAGACCAGACCAGACACAATTTAGCAGGTTCACACGGGTGCATGTCATTACTTTAGCGAAAATTAAACACCACAACAGTACATGAATCATGAAAAGGAGGTTGAACTTTGTCGCCGCCATGTCTGAAAACTTCATGAATAAGTATGAAGAACATTCGAGCAAACAGACTCGAAGACGGCAACTGCTTCACTCATAACCAACAGAAGCGAGACCTGTCTAACTGTTTTAGCACAAAGTAAAATTTGCCTATCAATCAAGTTAATCAATCTTTCCTCTTGAAATTTGACATTAAATCAAACCAAGACTGTGAAAATGATCCCAAGCTGTTTATGATTCCTCATCAAAATTTTATTAAAATTTGCATTAGTACCTAAATTATTATCCAAAAGTTTTTTGTTTTACTTGGTAATAAAATGTTTCAAGGTTCTTTCTCTTATTCTGAAAGGCGTGTACGAGAATGAAATGACAGTTTGGAATTATTGATATTTCTTTCAATTTCCAGATGGACACTTTTTCGTGAAAACAATCATATCAATAATATTGTCTACTTGTGACGCACTCCCTTCAGGCATAATTAATCATTTTAGTTTGGTTTGGTCGACCATAATGTTGCATCACTATCAACATGTTTACATTATCCAAGTCAGTATGACTCGAGGCTCCTTTTGAAAACATGCAATATCTCCAAATTTAGTAATTTTCTGTGCAATTTGCGTAAGTCCTGACGAACGAAGGTGAGGCTCCGGAAATACCTTTGAGAAATCCAAACATGGAAAATCGCTTTTAGTCATAATGTAAGCAGAACTGTGTAAGTTTCATCCATTTGTTACATATTATCAGTCAGCGATTCCAGAGTATGCTATTTTTACCCCGAAAGAAATCATCGTTATTAAAATGACTCCAACGGAAAACTGTTAGAGATATTGCGAATCTGTCTCAATTCCCACATGTAGTATATTTTTCACTCTGAAGTGCTTGGCAATCATGAAAGTGCTAATGGTATTAGAAACACCACCGTGACTATTGTCTTCGGCTCATAATCACCCGAGCCAGTGGATAACTTCTCGCGCAAACTTGTGTGCACCATCTCCGCCCCCTTGAAGTACGGTCAATGATTATGGGGGAAATTCAGATATAATATACGGGCTTTTGTAATTTTCAATTCCCTATTTCATCCGTGGGTATATATTGGAGGGGCAACTTATGAGGTCTTGCCAAATGCAGTGCCGGGTCTCGAACCCATGATCTTCGCATCTCCAATCAAGACCTTTCAAACCACTCGACCGCAACATTTTTTCAGTATTGCATTATTGTGTTATATTTGAAGAAGAAAAAGCGACAACGACTAATGTTTATAATTTATACAAGTAATTCTTGCTAACAATTAAGAATGTTATGTAATAGTAGGGGCGTCGATACTATAAAATGTGGGCACTTATCCCTTACATTATTTTAGATGTAAGAGACAAACAGCTTTATCGTCATTACCGTATGCAGTATTTTCCCATGAATGATTTGCCCTCACTCCACACCTGGAAATTAATATTATGCATGCGAATGAAAGAAAAACCACACAAGGTTTTCCATGACAAGGGGGGGGGGGGGGGGGGGTGGAGCTCGGGGATTTCCATTTTTCAATGACGTTTACTGCTATTCAAGAAAAAAAATTGTTGTTGATTTTATGGGAATATAGCTCTAACCACACTCGCAAAAAAAAAAATCAAAGTTTCTTTTTAGTAACCTAAAGGCTGACATTGAGCGAGATACATTGGAAGGTTATAAACAAGGAGAAATGAAACAAACATTATTGTACCTCCGATTTGAAATCGAAAGTACATAACAAAGGCCATGAAACATGATAATGCAAATATCACACTGTATTGAACCCTGTAATCATTGACACCTTGGTATACAGAGACTGGAATAACATCGTTAGTGAAGCGTGTTTATTAACTTCCAGTATAGACAAGGATCCTAGGCTATAGATGTGCATCGGAACATGGAGTTACTAGTAACTCCATGATCGGAAGTTCCGCTTTTGACAACAAAAGATACGAAACAGGACACCTATACATGAACATGTACAATGTAAATAGAAACTAGCAACGAGGAAACCTGTATCAAGTTCACGTGACAGGAATTGATGCAGGATACAGTTGAGAAAAAAAAGTATATTATGCACGCCACCGTTATGCCTTCAGTATTAACATGGACTTACTACTCATATTAGTAAGTCCATGGTATTAATATTGCCGTTTTTTATGATTCATATTCACTTCTTTCCCTCTTTCTTTTTCATAGGGGAGGGAGGGGTGAACATTAGACCGGAGAAAGGCCTAAAATAATTGCACAGTGCTTCACTTGACGCTTTCTCTTTGTATCCCGTTTATTACTTAAAAACTGCAGTCTATAGACTGCAGTTTTTAAGTAATAAGTAATAAGTTTTTAAGTAATAAACTTATAGGGGGGGGCAAATAAAGATTTTCACTTTCACGAAGAGACGAAGATAGCGGTGGGCCATCGGATGGGGGGAGGGGTTGGAGTGAGATAAGGTCAGATAAAGATGGGGTGAGTCAGGGAGGGGGAGAGAAAGAGAGAGAGAAGAGAGAGAGAGAGAGAGAGAGAGAGAGAGAGAGAGAGAGAGAGAGAGAGAGAGAGAGATAGAGCTGCTTTGTTTTGTAAACAAAGTCGTATGCACTCGTTTTAAAAATGTTTCATGTGCCCCCGCATGTGCCACGTGACACGTCTGTATAATATAATCATTCAACGTTTCTCATCAGGAATTGTAAACAGATTCGATAAAATGCTTTTATGTAAGGACGTTGTATACACACAAAGTCATGACGTATAATCTCATTATGGATTATTTCTATGAAATGTGCATTCAGCCTCGTCGCTTTGCATCGTTCGATGATTTCCGTGTATAGCACTGGTTTTATTAACCGTTCTAACCGTCATCGGTTGTGATTACACAAACATGCAGGTCTAGCATAATTATGCCAAAAATGAATACAAAACAGGGCAATGATTGTTGTTTAATTTAATTTTCCATCGTAGTTTTCGGCCCCTCCCCAATCTAGTCTGCAAGCACGGACTCCAGTTGTAAAATGTCCTTGGTTTGACTCACATACCCTGGTTCAGCCGAGATCTGGACTGGCTGTGTCAGGACTCAGGAGCGGCTGAAACAGCTCCAGAGAGCCATTGTAGTCTCATAGTGCTGACACTATACGCACAACAACTGGCAAAGGGTTAGTGACTGCAAATCTAACCCCAATCCATTTGTAAACCTCTCTTTTGCATTTTTTATCACCGCAATCACACGGCGATGATGAATAATTTATAGGCCTCCATTCATCAATGAAGGTCGCTGGTCAGGCTTTGTGTTGTTTTCTGCAAGCACAACAAAAAAAGGTAAACACGTGTTATGGGCTTGTTTGGCACGGGCGCCAAACTGGCGGTGAATACACATTCCAGGGCCTGCTCTGTTACCATTATTCAAGAACCAATGTTGGGGTTTCATTTGTGAGATGTTATAAGATGTTATTAGACATAACTAATTTCATGACTAAATTTTAAAGGAAGTTTCTCTTGACAACTGGCTTGTGTGAGGATTGCCCTAACCGTGGACCTAATACAAATATGCAGAGTGGATTCCATATTATGTACAGTGATATGCATTTTGTATAACAGGTGAATGAAATGGTTGGTAACAGGGGATTCTGGGATTCCTCTCTCTTTGTTTACCTGTCTGTCCATCCCTCTCTGCCCCCTCCCCCCTCTCTCTCTCTCTCTCTCTCCGTCTCTCTCTCACACACACCCACACCCACACACTACTCATTCCGATGTACATTCTAAAGTTATTCACGAAAGTAACACACAAAAGACACCAACAATCGAACAAAACAAGGCAACAAAAGAAAAGAAAAGAGGGTAAAAAAAAGCCTTGGAAATGCACAAATAGCGTTTCAGAATCTTGAACACACTCACTGTTCCATATAATAACATACAAATAACATATACAGAGGATAAACTTTTCATGTAAACACAAACATCAGCACAACTAACCATTCGAGAACATTCGGAGAAATAATAAATAGACCCCTGTGTGAGTTTGTAACGGAGAGAGAAAGAGAGAGAGAGAGAGAGAGAAGGGGTGGGGCTGTTGGCTCGCCGCCAAAGTTTTGAAACACAGACAAACATTTCGGCTTATCTCTAGCTCCTCTTCATTGACGTTTTTATCTTATTGCGATGAAAGAGAGCAACTAAAAAGAGCAGGAATGTATTTGTCGCTTATTATTTTTCGTTTTTCTGTTTCCTTTCTTCTTCCACTTCAAGACGGGGTAGGGAAAAATGTACATGAAATAAGCTGCAAGTGCGTACGTGCAGACTACACTTGCAATACTAGTACTCAATGACATCATTTTATTCTGCGAAATTGGATTGTGTTGTAATTTTGCGGTCGCGAAACACCATCGTGAACTTTATGAATAATCATCAAGAACCGGTTTCAGTTCAGCTATTTGTGAGCAGCTGGTCGTATGTTTTATGATAATGAGCTGGCAGGTTATTTTTAAGGGTTTACTCCCATTCATTGATGAGTAATTGGAAAATATTGTATGTGCTTCATTGTTTAAAAGTGATAACAAAAACAAATCAAAAAGGGCCCTTTGAAGTGTCATGTGATCACCTTCCGTACCGACATGATATTCTAATCATGTCTTTAATCTTAAAAAACTGTAGTCTCCTTCAAAACTATGAATCAAATAAAAGCTTGTATTCATACCCCCCCCCCTTTCTCTCTCTCTCTCTCTCTCTCTCTCTCTCTCTCTCCCTAGTATCAAAAGAACTGGCTGCCCAAATGTTATCATCGCTTTCTACCAACTTACATGTACCCATACTGAATTTAAATGTAATGTGAATGTATGTTGTTGATGAAAAGAAATGTTCTTGTTTCAACTTTGGCCTACATGTACTTGTATTTAATCGATAGTGTGTCCATCTCTATCAGGATATAAATTGCATTTATATAACATTACTTGTTTGCTTTGGCTACCGTCCAAAAACGGCACGCTTGGTATAAACACATACCAGCTTCAAAACACGGAAATACAACCCCACCCTATACACATACCACTACCAGTGCCTATTGCAATCTGCTTTGTGCATGTGTACTGCGTACATAGAGTCTTCGTACACTGTGTCAGGTCCATAGACCGTAGACAGACAATGCACGCCCAGCGGGTGCATTGCAGTGCAGTGCAACACAGTCAGAGTTGAAATGTAAACATGCATGTTGTCGCAGTTAGCACTGTGCTGTACTGTACAAGTCTCGATGTGGGTACTATTTCCGTCAATGACATTTCGCAATGATCATTGTACATGTGTAATACTGTCTAGTACAGACCTACATGTACGTGTACAAGATTTATTAGTTCTTCCTTAAGCCATGGAGATATAAGAAGAGATATCTCCATGCTTAAGCCATGACTTTATGAATGGCTTATTGTATAGACTTTATAGTGTGTACATGGAGCATATGGTTGGTAAACAAAAAAACATGGCTCTGTAAAGGGAATTTTCACAACACATATTTTGTTTTTGCTTTCAATTTTGCCTGGAAATGATTATAATATAGCACATGTTCAAGCCAAGACTCTCCTGTTTGTATAATATCATTTAATTCAAAATTAAAAAAATTGTTGGCTCATGCAGATTTATGCAGAAGAAGCAGGCCTATTTGCATGTAGATTAAATTCAGAGAACTTAATCAAAATTTGATAGTAACTATCATCTAATCTACATGCAGATTAGCAATATGCGACGTCTTTGTTTCTTGGGCAAAGTCTCAAGTCGACCACATAATTTCAAAACCATTGTTAAAAAGTACATGTACATGTATTGTACAATGTACTTTAACAATAAAGCTAAAAACAAACAAAAATCAAAAACATGTAAATTAAGACAAAGAGGCATATTTTCAATGTTTTTATGTGTCATGTTAACACTTTATTAACATATTTTGATGTGATAAAAACATATTGAAACAATCTTTTATATGGGAACAAAGTAGTACGAACACCAGTTATTCATAATAGTTTTCTCTGTCTTTTTACAATTACAATTTTACATTATTTTACACTTGCCATTATATCAAGGTACATGTAATAGGAATTAGGAAATAAAGTCCTGAACTCCTATAGTACAAAGCAAATTCTTCTCTACATCTCTGTTTAAACAATTTACGAGATCATCTAGGTAATCTTTTGAAACTAAAAAAACTAATTGCAATCTAAATTCGGAGCATGGCGTAATGGTCACCTTCCACAGTGCGTCCGAAGGGAGTGGACACTGACGGCCTATGGTCATCATACTGTCCAGCAAGCTAAGCGCAAAGTCCACCACCGTCCCAAGCCTATCCGTAAATAATACCTCCAAACGTACAAAATCCTATATTGATTCCTTACAAAGATACAAAAAATACAAATCAAATACCCATCTGTATAATAGTTTCAAACCAACATGTCTGTATGAGCATTTTCAATTTTCAACTTCCAAGGGTACATGTACATGTACATGCGTAGCCAACATCATGCAACTGTACATGTTACATGTGAATCAATATGAGACTCAACTCTCATAATTGTTGCAGTAAATGTGATTAATAGATACTTTCCCACCTAAAAAACCAAACTAACTACAGATTGTATAGTATTACCACATCCAGAAAAAAATTGCACTACTTGCTAATAAAGAATACCTATCTCTTCATCTCCTCATCAAAGAGTATATCCGCACACAAAGGGCTGTCTATCTTTTACTTGCATATATCACCATTATTAAAAGACTAAAGATGAGATAGATGGCTTACACAGTATAAATTACATGTTAATTAAACAGTAGTATACCTTCTTCATTAACCATACCAATCACGTGAGAGTTTATCTGGACTGAAGTATTTTGTACAGAAATAAGTAGAAACTAAACAATTCATTAAAAATATTCATTCTTTTGTTAATTTAACAAATGAAATTAAGGCTGTTAGCTTTATCTACATGCACATGTCACATTTTATCTTTATTGTAATGTAGGCTGTCATAGAAAATCTTGCAAGACCAAATAAAACTTCCCCATCCCTTTCTTTTATACAAATTGCGAAAAGCAGTTTATACAAAAATTGTGGTTAATTTTATGATTACTCATGTAAAAACAAGATTAATTAAGAACGAATGTTAAATATTGCCCAAGGCTATGCCCACCAAAAGTAAGATTTTCAAAAAAGTCCTAAAAGATTAAAATAGACATTAAAATATGTTATTTATGATGCATTTAATATGTAAATAATGTTAACACAGCATCCATCAAAATTGATATGAAATATATTTAACATAACATGTTTTGTGCATATCTTGCGCGAGAATAACATGCTTTGGTAAAATTTGGTCACAAAATATAATCTGATTTGTAGTTCACATCATTGCTTCTGCCTAACTGTATTTAAACTAACCCTAGTACAATTATTACTTCATGTAATGGTGAACAAAAATTCAAAAAGGATGTTTAAACAAAAAAGTTGCATGTGCAGTGCACGTACACTTGAATATCCCCATCATAAAATTGAGGAGGGGGCCAAAATCAAGACAATCATAAATATGCATTCAATGTCAACATTATACACGACTTTGTCCTCACAAGCGCATGTAGAAATAAAAATATGCATCAGTAAATCATCTTTCCGGGAAATTCTTGGAAGTACTGGCACTTCCGACAGCGCACAGTTACTTCATGCAATATCAATTCCCTTCAATAAGATGTGCGTGTTGATGTCGGACAAATGAAATAATATTGATTAATGTCACAAATTACATTTACTGAATGATCGAGGGCAATTCACAAGGGGTATGCACATGTACCTACATTGTACATGTACAGTTTTGACAGCACACACAACCATTTGCATATCACAAATGTCAACATAAAATAAACAAACAACATAAATACATACATGTACATGTGAAGAGATACACCGCATTTGTAACCATATCAACGAGTTGTGACTGATAATGTACATGTTCAAATGTGCATGTGTGCTACAACGTGTAGTATCTTCGGTTCTTCACTATGCATAACAATAAAAATCAAAATCTACAAATAGTACCTCTTATTTTTCTTTCAAATTAACAGACAGGTAAAATCATGTAACAACCTTAATCAATACAAAATCCTTGGATTGAATTGAGTGGGAAAAATGAAATAAAATCACAACTAAAATGTCGACTGATCAAAAAAAGAAATTAAAAAGGGACAATGTGCATGTATTAATAGAATCAATAGAAACATATCTCTGGACTTACAAAAACCCATAATGATAAATTTCCCTACTTTCTCCCTACACAGTATTTTTTTCCATCTCTCGCATGAACAGTGATTTTGATATTTTGCAGATGCTTAATGATTCAATGGCCATGAAAGAATCATAAGTATTAGTTCAAAATGAACAATATAAAGTGTTTCCTCAACAGAGAATATAGTTTCCTGGACCTGACAATGCAATCCAAAATCAAACATCACATGTTCATGTGTAACTTGATCTTTCATTGAAAATGTTTAAAGTCCTGTTTACAAGTCAAACTGTTCAATGAATTAAATTTTTAAAAATGTACATTAGATGGACCTGCTGAATTGTGAAACCATGAAGATATTCATGAACATGTATTTCCATGTACATGTGTAACAAAAAGTGTAAAAATGATGTATTAAATTAATACTTTTTTTCTTCAAATGAGCTAATAACTAAAAAACACCAGAATTGCATAAATAATGTTAAGTTAAAAACCAAGTAAATTTGAAAATCAATATTTTTTTTCTTTTTAATTCTGCATTTTTTGCCAAAAAACCTAGCATCATCATCACCCATCTGTGGCACATTAAACTTCAAACATCACGTGTTGCTATGACAATAGGGTTCTCAATGAAATGATCTTAACTGCTTCCTGAGTGAGTATTCACAGAATCTACATACTGACACAAACACATCGTACATCTATACAGGTGTATCCCTCCCCAGCCTTACATCACAACCTTGGTCATTTTCAAGCAATTAAAGCATCTTTATAACGACAATGTCACTTTCGTGTTACAATCTATTATCATGCCCTTCCTTCGTGCACTACCTCTTACATGTAACTACATGTATATCCTGAATGATCACTCTCTTGGTCTTAGTCACATACAATAGGAAGTGGATACAAGTTATATATAACTCCATTTGTCCCATTATACAATTTACCTTGCAGGAATCTCTCCTGTGATGTCAACATGAGAAGTCTGAAGCTCTAGCAAAAAAGACAGATGACTTGATGTGCATCTTGACAAAGTTGTTAACATTTTAGTTGCTAAGCTAATATCAGCTGCAAAATAAGTTCCATGCGAGACACATGAATCCCTGCTCTGTTTCCATGGCGATAATGACTACTCTCCCCAATTACAGTCGGTCACGATGCATCCAACGCCTCATCAAGTGCCGCAGTCCTTAGTTACATAATCCACCTTCTCTCAAGTTCTCACAGTATTGTTTGTGCTGCATTTTTTTTAAGCAGTCCTACAGTTGCGGCTCAAATCCTGAATGCAACTTTAAATCATTGTAGGGCGATTCACCTCTGTGGCTCGACTTCCATCGACTGCTTGCTGTTGGGTCGGGCAAAGCAGCTCGGCTGCAGTTGTACAGTTTGAATGGGAGATGTGGCCATTGCCATGGGTGAGGCACCGAGGCATTTGTCTGTAGGGGTCGCCCCCATTCTCGAAAAGCTGGTGAGAATGTCTGGAAAGTTTGGCGGCGTCGCAGGTGTGTTTGCAGGAGCATGTATCTGTGAATTAATTCAAACAAATTTCCAATTTAATGAACAAGAGCTACATGTACATGCAGTAATTACTAGGCACACTAGAGGACTTGAATTTTAAGACATTTTAGTTGCAAAATCAGGTACAATGTGTCAGCAACTCAATATTGATGTACATGTACATACATGTACATACATTTCCTGGATACGATGATTATGTAGCCTGTTACATGAAAACATACATGTAGGAGCCTAACTTACCACACAGATACTTGGTAGGATTCCTCCAAAAGACGCCGTAAATGTGTTTAAACTGGAGGTAAACTAAATAAAACTGATATTCTTAATTTCTTGTTAATATTTCATAAGGGACAGTGGACATGCCAATGGGTCATTTTTACACACTAATTACAGTTGTACGACAAAGATTAAGATTTCTGAAAAATCTCACACCCTCCTTCATAAAATCATCTACTCACCGAATGTCCCCCTTGTCTGTAGTACTGATGGTTATTAACAGGAATTGCTGCTTCTTGGAAGAACACACTCAGGGCAGTCTGAAAAAAGAAAAAAGAAATAAAAAGCATAATTGCTAGTGTTTTTTTTTTCCTGTGACGATCTCATCAGCACCTTTCATCTAAAAGGCAACTACATTTGTTGATACAGTAATGGCATTTTATACAAATTCAGAGATTAGACTGAATTAAAAAAGAACAGATTTGGACAATGAAAACTCTGCACTACAGTATGTAAAAAAACATGAGTCACAAGTAACAAGGGGAGATGAGAGTGAGACTTACAGTACTTGCCCTTGTAGACAGATTTTTCATTTTCTACTACATGATGTACACGTATTGTCATCATGTACAACATACAGTACATGTACATCAGATTGTGTGATTTTGAGACCTACATGTACAAGTACAAGTCCTTTGTTTTGTAACTTTTTTTTTTTTTGCCTTTTATGTGATTTATGTAAATAGTTGTTGTGTTTTTATGTGATTATGCTATGTTATATTTTCTGTTTGTTTTATATTGTTTTATGTTTTATATATTGTATTTCTCTTGAAGGGTGGTAATATAGGGTATCAACCTTGACAGGCCAATGGCCTTTGTTGATCCCTCGCATCCACCACCCTTCATCCTTCTTTCACAGTACCATGCCAATGAATGTTTTTATATTTATATTGTTTAATTTATACTGATTTGTTTGTATATCTTTTGATGTGTTTTTAAAGAGATGTGAAATAAAATTGAATTTTGAATTTTTTGAATTTTGAACTTTATTTAATGTAAACTATCTAAGCACACAGAAATCATTCTTTTTCACTGTGCATTGAACCTGGACATAGTTCCTTTCCAATTGTGAAGACTCTTCCTTAACTTTTACATTTCCAGGCAGACAATATAAATTGATAACCATCATTGCAACAACATTTTTTTCTTCAAACATGTAATAACAAAAAAAGCAGAATTTCAGGAGATCAATGGCATTCGGGCTGACACTAAATTTGATCCCTGAAATTTTGAAAACTCATAAGATCATAATCATATAAATATACAAATCAATGCTTAAAAATTGAATCAAAACACAAAAGTCATGAGATTGAGAAATACAATTACAAGTGTCAGCATGATTAGAAGAAGAAGACAAAAAAGTTGATAACAGATTGGAAACAAAGTGGAACTAGATCTAGATCTAGGCCTATAAAACTACTGTAGATCTAATCCTTAACTTAAGCACTTTGCTTTGGATATTCACATTTTTGTTGATAGACCCTTGATCTAGATCTATTCTATTGTGACTGAGTTAGAGTTTTTAGACATTAATTATTTATACATGTAGATTCATCATCTGAGCTGATACAGGGAGCCAGACATGACAAACCAGGCCAGGTCAGGAATATAAAACAAATTGATTCAAAACAATGATAAGCAGAGCCTCAGATAAGGGAGAGTCAAACCTAGATCTACATATGTCGCAGAAATAGTTCTTTCCAAAACAACTGAACTCACTTCATAATTTCATTCTCATTTCTCCCATTCTCACACATATTTAGATCAGTCTAGGATATTCACTTTAACTAGATCTAGACTTAATTTTACTCTTAACTCTTGGGAATGTGAAGAGCTTAAAAAAAATAAAAGAAGTCTTAAAATGTTCTTGATTAATGAAAAGTTGAAAACCCTATTTTTATCCCCAAGGCCCAACTAGTTTTTAGCATCGAGCAACTGGCACTGTCTTCCACATGCATGCCGCGGCAAGGTTTGGCAAGTACACATCACACAATCTACATTATCATCAGCCACAACACAACACACGTAGACTAGGTCTATACACCGCTCTGCCATGTTGTGTTGATGGTTTTTACACGAGACGACCGCATGCAGACATATCCATGTAAACACAACAGCAGACCGTTGCGCAGATACATTTTAGAAATGATAAAATTACCTCAAATTGCCAATGTGTCTTCTGCAAAATTTGCCTGGCTTGATCAGGATTACATCCCGCTGCTGACACAAACTGGCTTATCATTATTTGTTCCTTCAAAAGAGCTTCCATTTTGGACAGATTTCGTACAGCAAATTCCACCCGTAATCCTGAGTTTACACCAAATCCTGAACAACAGTTTAAAAACAGCATACACCTTCGACGCGTAGAAAATCCGAGTACAATGCCTTTGCATGCAAAACAGCGATGTGTTGGCCACCATTCGTCTACATACAAGCCGCGCTGTTACGTGGTCGATCGCTGGGCCATAGGTTTATTGACAAATGACGTCATAAGTGGGTCGACGAATACCTCCGCTTGATTGGTCGTTATATGTGTACAATCGGAATTGTCCATTATTTGAGAGGGGTGATTGGTTACGAACAATAATAGAATACGTGGAATCCGGTGAATTGAATCATCACAACATCGCGACACGTTGTCAACAAACGATTCATCAACAAACGCTCATTTGCATAATAATTTCCGAAAATCTAGCGAGCGGTCGTTGAACAATTTAATTCATTGATTGGTTTTCTATGGAAAATAACCGACCTCGAGCAACATCCTGATTAAGCCCCAGTCCCATATAAAGCCGGACCAGCACGGACGAGCACGGACCACTCCGGACCATCCCGGACCATGGTCTGGGGTGATCCGGGATGGTCCTGGATGTTTTGTTCAAAAAATCGCAACCGCCGACCGTCTCCCCGGACCCAACACGGTACCACTACGGACCGCCCCGGACCGTCCGGGCATAGCCCCGGCAGCAGTACAGATCATTCCAGACCCAGCACGGAGCCGCCACGGACCGTCCCGGACCACCCCGGTGCCAACACGGTACCAACACGGATGACACCGGACCATCCCGGTGCCAACACGGATCATCCCGGACCATGGTCTGGGGTGATCCGGGATGGTCCGGGATCATCCGTAGGGGCGCCGGGGTGATCCGGGGTCAATAACTCACTCCCGGACTGCCACGGATCAACACGGACCGCCCCGGCGCCACTACGGATGACCCCGGACCCAGCACGGTGGCTACACGGATCACCCCGGATCAAACTATTGTCCCGGACCGTCCCGGACCACCCCGGCAGTTTTTGACCGTCAAAAACATCCGGGGTCGACTCCCGGACCGCCCAGGACCATCCAGGACCATCCAGGACCATCCAGGACCATCCAGGACCACCCGGTGCCAACACGGTGTCAACACGGACCGAATCCCGGATCACCCCGGATGGGGTCCGGGATGGTCCGGGACGGTCCGGGACGTATATGGGACTGTAGCTTTACAGCAGCGATGTCATGAATACAAATTTATAAAGCAAAAAACAAGAACAAACAAAATTGTACTAATACATTAGTAATAGCTAGCCTACCCGTAATCACTATACTTGCATAAACCAAACGTAATTCGAAAGAGGCCTGCCCATATATAATTATATCGATTTATCAAAATGAATTATAAAAAGATTTACAACAATTTTAATTACTAAATATTATCAATATTACTGTTGATGTTGTCGTAATTATTATTATTCTTATTATCATTATTATTATCAATATTACTGTTGTCGTACTTATTATTATTCTTATTATCATTATTATTATTCATATTATTATTATCAATATCGTCATCATTATTATTATGATCATTGTCATTATCAATATTCGTTATTACTGGCTATATTAATCTTATGAGTAAAAGTTTTATTCCAAATATTTCATGTTCTTTCAATTTTGAAAACTTTCTGAAAACTTGAGATTCTTTAACAATTTGAATTAGTTGGAAAATTAAAAATAACCATAAAAATAGATTCAGAGACTACTATATCCGTTATTTTCCTATTCAAATGTCTAATTTTAATTTTCCTTCTTATACAACGTGTTACTTTGTTAGAATTTCGAGAATGCTACGGGAAAGGTTCCAACTCTACATCATTTTTTTTAATTTTTTATTTAAGTTTTATTTCCACATTAACTGCATATGAAAAGAATTTACAAAGTAAGGCATATACAAGGTAACAAAACATGTACATAATATTCGATTGATACAACAGTAATAAAAACGATGTAATGGCAAGTCATTAAATACATATGATGCTAACAATTATCTGCAGTAATGAGGAGGAAACCTTGGAAGCATTATGCTTGTGATTAAGGTTCCCTTTACATAATACATTTTTACATTGCACAGAACTGAGTCATGATGGTATGGGCATGGAGATATAAGAAGTAACGCAGCCCGCAGAATAAAGTCATATTATCAACTTTAAAAAAAATGAGGTGATGATTAGCTTGATCATAGCACCCCTCCCCTCCAGGGGCGGCCGAGCGACTTCCAAAGTGGGGGGGGGGCACCAAGAAAAAAGGGCACCTACAAAGGGAGATCTCAAGGCGATTTTTTTTTTTAAAATAGACATTGGTATATACCCCTACATTGTGATTACAATCATCAGGGATGATTTCAATATTTGTTTCACTTTATACACCATACAAGATATTGCTTAAGCATCATGCTTTGCAGTTGGGTTTGATTGTCTTAAAAAATTGTTTGCGAGCGAGGAAAAAATTAAAGATGTGTGAGGTCGCATGCAGTGTGAAAAATTACATCTTATAAAGAGGAAAAAACCCAATCCTAATGGGGTTATAAGCACATTTTCATAACGGAAGCCTGAAAAGACCTTTGATAAGTAACATAAGTATGCCTATATCATCTATAGACGCTTGCGAGCGTACTGGGAGCGAGCCTTGGGGGAAAATTGCTCTTTTAGTCGCTTGAAATTAGCTAAGGCGCGTTTAATGAAAGGAAAAGGGGACACTTATCAGGAAAGAAAAGGAGCATGTACCAAAGTACCGAGAGTAATTATCAGAGGTGAAAATGGGGCACTTCTTACACCCTCAAAAACAGGCATTCACCAGGGATGAAAAAGTCAGTCATGAGAAAGGAAATGGGCATTTGTCGACGGAAAAGGGGCCCTCATCAGATTTTGATAGGGGCATTTATAAGATGTTATTATACATTGTTAAAAGGGAAATTATCAGAGGTGAAAAGAGGCACTTATCGCATCTGAAAAGAGGCAATGACCAAATATGAAAAAGGGCAC